>CM077165.1:87442872-87714251 GCA_039583875.1 Platanthera guangdongensis | reverse complement strand
CCTTCCTTCCTTCTTCTTTTCTTCTTTCTTTGTTCTGATTCTCTGGACACTCTGAGATGAAGTGTCCAGGTTTCCTGCACCAAACATACTACTTCTTTAGTAGGAGTTTTATCACACCTGGGCTTATCATCCTGTCTGGATGATTTTCTCGTGAAGTCTTTTCTTGCCATATTGTAGAATCTTTTGGCAAGGAGACTCATTAGTTCTTCATTAACTGTTGAAGCTTCTGTCTCTTCAACAGCCTTGAATGCTATATTTTGCTCCTTTCTTGTTGGAGGAGGAGTCCTTTGTTTTGCAGCTTCTCTAGACTTTATCAGCTGCTCATAAGACTTGAGCTTTCCCAATAGAGATTCTGTGGAAATCTCATTTAAACTCCTGGCCTCCTTGATTGGCCAGATCCTGGAATCCCATGAGCTTGGGAAGCACATGAGGATTTTATCATTCACTTTAGTAAGGGTGATGTCCTTGTCTAAGGTGTTCTGCTCATTGATTATCGAGCTCAATCAGTTGTACATGTCAACAACAGACTCTAACTCATCCTTCTTGAAGTTCTCATACTGGGATATGAGAGTTGATCTTCTGTCTTTCCTCTCATCAGCAGAGCCATCCACTATTTGGTTAATGGAGTCTCAAATGGCCTTGGCTGATGTGCATTCAGCCACCTTCTAGAAGATGTCATCAGACATAGTCTGAGTCAGAATATTCATGGCCTTTGCATCAGCAATCTTGGCTTTCTTCTGAGCATCTGTCCACTCAGGTGGTGGAACAGCATGTGTGCTTGATGTTGAAGTAGATGCAATTGGTTGAGGAGGACCTGTCAAAATGGAATTGTAGATGTCCTCATCAATTGAATTCATATAAAGCTTAATTCTTGCCTTCTAGATGGAAACTTATTCAAGTTGCACACTGGAGGTCTGGTGCTTGCATAATCCTTGTTCTGTGTCATGCTGTGAAAATAAATCTAAGGAAAAAAAATATTAGATCTAACACTGGATCTTTTGGCTCAAGAGTTAGCTTGTATAGTCAAAGGAACCTGCTCTGATACCAATTGAAAGTGATGGTTAGACCTGATATACTCTAGAGGGGGATGTGAATAGAGTATCTGAAAACTATTAACTGTTTATAAAATTATCAGAGTAAAGCAACTAATATACACAGTAAGCAAAAGAGCAACCTATGATACCTTAAGTTAACACAACCACAGTAAAACTAAACTAACACAGGAACAACAAAACTAAACTAACCTATTACAGGCACATCAAAAGCAAAAAGAAAAAGGGCAACCAGACGACACAAGAACTTTATAGTGGTTCCCCAACCTGGGTACATCCACTCTTCTACCACCCTGGTAGGAATCCACTACAGGTTTTGATCAGGTGACTGCCACTAATGATCGTTTGATCAGGTGCTCAAAAACCACCTCAAGTCTTTTGATCAGGTGACTTGCAGCCAATAGAATAACTTTTGAAGGGAGTTAAAGAACCCTTTGTACAGTGAGGGGGTGAGAGATTTATGGAGTCTTCTCTTTCTCAAAACAACTGAGAAGACAAGTGGATCTTGATGTTGTCAAAGCTCCCCCTGATATATTGAGTTGTTCAGGAAGATTGGAGCTTTGCTTCAGGGTATAGGTCTTTATCTTCAGCCTTGATTTGAACAGATCCTGGAACTTCTTGACTGATAGTGGTTTGTTATCCTTGAAGAATCCTGGAGTGAAGGTTGAAGAAGACTCTTGATTTGGAATGAATATTCTTCTTCTTCTGCAGCAATGTCATGGTGAAGGCCAGATTATTTTCTACACAGCGAAGGATTGGAATGTTATTGCTGTTGATCTTCTCTGTGTGACTTTGTATTCTCCTTCTGGTCTGGATTCTCTATAGGTTGAAAAGAGAGAAAATCTCTTTTATATGATCAGTCAAATTTCTCCTTTGAATTTTGATGTCTCATTGATTTGCTGACGGCCTGGAGAATGTAATACGGCTGGATAGAATATCTGCATTAATGGATTTCCCAAACTGTCCTATTGAAAAGCGCCAAAGCAATAATCCTGATGAATACCATAATCAATGCTTCGTCTAACGGTTATATTCAGAGAATATTAAGCATTGATTATTCAGGAATTTCTGCAATAGAATAAGGACAAAAGAATGAAAATCCAAGTCTGGATCTGCAAAGAATTCGTCGAGCAAAGAACAGATTTCGTCGACCTGAGTTCAGAGTTCGTCGAGCTGAGAAATCATGTTCGTCGACCTGATAAATGTTGTTCGTCGAGCTGAGTTCCAAGTTCGTCGACCTGAGAACGGCTAACTGCTTTCTGATAAAACTTGCCAATTCTGTGCTCTAAGTTCGTCGAGCTGATAATGCAAATTTGTCGACCTGAGTTCAAAGAAGGATTCTGGACTTAATGTGTTGAAGTTGATCTTCCAGAAATCGTCGACCTGAGCTCGAATATCATCGAGCTCAACTCAGAGAATTTACCCTGAGTTCATCGAGCGGAGCATGACGTTCGTCGAGCTGAGTTCAACGAACGTCGAACTCACTTGTCTGAACTTGATTTTCTTCTAAGTCTTGAGTCTTCTACTGTCTTCTGTTGGCTAGTCCATGTGTGGTCGTTTCTAAGGAGTTAGCCTAAACTCTAAGACACAAAGACATGACCCTAGCTATACAAGGTTGGTCAAACATCCTAATTAGTGAACCTAGCCCAAATCAAACTTGGGGTCCAACACACATTTTGATAAGAAGGCATATAACTTACTGCTTCTCAGGGTCTCCAAAACAATATATAGATGATTTGCATGCTCAAACTCGGACTGGGAGTACACAAGGATATCATTAATAAAGACTATCATGAACCCATCCAAATACTCACTAAACGTCCAGTTAATCAAGTCCATAAACATAGATGGCGCATTCATCAGCTCAAAAAGCATGACTGTGAACTCGTAATGCCCATATCGAGCACTGAACGCCGTCTTGGGAATATCACTTTCCCAGATTCTCAGGTGATAATATCCGGACTTCAAATCCAGCTTCAAATACTCAGTCGACCCAATAAGTTATTTGAATAGATCATCGAACCTCGGAATCGAGTACTTATTCTTATATGTTAGCTTATTGAGTTCCCGATAATCGATGCATAGCCGCAGACTTCCATTCTTCTTTTTCACAAATAGGACCGTGGTGCTCCAAGGTGATGAACTTGGATGCACAAACCCCTGCATTATTAATTATTGAAGCTGCGCCTTCAATTCCACCATCTCTCTCGGTGCAAAGCGCTAAGGAGACTGCGACACAAGTTTAGTACATAGCACCAACTTGATGGTGAAATCGATCTCTCGCTGAGGTGGAGCTCTAGTGAGATTTTTGGGGACAACATAGGCAAACTACGACACCACTAGAATACTGACAAGACAGGCTTACGCTTCTTTGCATCTAAAGAGTGAAGAACAGCTCGGCCTTCTCATGAACTTCTTTAACTACTTGTAGAGAAGACATCATCGTCTTGCTCAATCCCTTCATACCAGAGAAAGTAGTTTCTTGGCTAGTGGTCAACCATAGTTTAACAGTCTTCAAACTGCAATCTATGAACGCACATTGCTCTGAGATACAATCCATGCCTAAGATTACGTCAAACTCTACTATCTGTAGTAGTGACGCTTCCAAGTCAAAAGATTGACTTTCTATCAACACTTTAACGCAACAGACTATATCTGCGTGCATCGAACATCCATTAGGCAGTAGCACATCCAACATATCCATTTCCACCGAAGAGGAACTTCGATACGAGACACAAAGTCCTTAGATAGAAAGGAGTGTGAAGCTCCTATATCAAACAGTGCTTGAGTCAGATATTCCATAACCACTACAAAGCCTAAAACACAACAATCATACGACCAAAGTATAAGATGCAAGGTATGCAAAGTATTACGACACTAAACTCTAACACATACCTGTCACCACATTGTCATGCTTGATGGCCTCCTGCTGGTTAAGGTTGTAGTCCCTTGGTTGGGATAAAGCTTGATGGGATGCGGTTGACTCCACCGCCTTCCCTTTTTTAGCGTAAGATGCTCCTGCCTTCTTCTCTGATTTGCTACTCCAACATATGCGGGCTATATGTCCTGGTTTGCCATAATTATAAAGAAGAATTATGCTTGCTTGCCCAGACGATGCTCTAGTAGTATCCAATGAAGTAGTCGGTCAAGAAGTTTTGGCTTCACATACCACTTTGATACCCCGACTTTGACGAACTTGGAACTTTAAATTCTGACCACTTCACCATCGAGTCATTATTACCCTGAACTCTCTTCAGATCCTTCTCCAAATATCGGGCTGTATTGACCAAGACTAGAAAGCCCTACGTCATAGGACCTGAAAGTAGCAACCTTATATTGTCACCCAGTCCTTCGTAGAACCGGTTGGTCTTTCGCTCCCATCAGTAAAAGTGGAGCCAACATAACGTCCCAATCTTGTGAACTCATGTAAGTAGTCATCCATGCTACTCTCACCCTGAGTTAGTCTCTGAAACTGGTTCTCCATAGCTATTTTTTATGCTGACGGGACGAACCGTGACAGAAATATTCTTGAGAACTCTCCATCGAGATATCAGAGAGTTGCCTCCCAGCGAAGTGATGCAGCTCTAACTCATCCCACCATATCCTTGCTTCATTATACAGAAGGAATGTGGCTATTGTGACCTTTTTCTACTCCTCAGACTTTGTTGTTGACATGACTCTTTTCACCCTAGAAAGCCAGTCCTCAGCTTGTGTTGGGGTCTCAGTCCCCAAAACACTGGTTGATTAAAGCTCATCACGTACGTAGGCTATTTTTTAGTTGCTATCCTCTACACTACGGGGGCTCTGCTGCTACTTGATCTGCCACCAACGGTTCCGCTACGCCAAGAGATAAATGACATAATCCAAGAACAGGAGGCTGCACCTATCTCCTGGTTGGGAATTGATCATAGCGAACACCGCTTTAGCGACCATTTGGATGGTTTCAGAAGGAGGGGTCGCAGGCGCGTCATTGGGTACACTACTCTCTGCAGAGTGCTGATGTTGTGTCTTCTCTACACCACTCCTCGTCAACTATAATCATGAAACACTAAATTAGGTGACAAATAATTGCCAAAAAGCAATCATAGGAACACGCAGATTCCTCAAACATGTGTATTTTTTATTCCTAAGTGCACATTCATGGGTTCTTTTATGTTATAATGGTAAAACGCATACATGTGCTCACTACCCCTTAAAATAATTCGTCCACAAATTCAAATGAGAAAGACCGACACCATAGTCTGATACCAACTTTGTAACATCCCTGCCTGTCTCATAGCATATAACAGAAGGTCCGGCCGGGGATCGATGCCATATACTAAGGACAGTCAAAGGAGTTACTAATTGAAACCATAATCCAATATTATGTATCTTAACACAGAGTGCATTCTAGCGGAAGTTTATTTAAGGATTATAATTATAACCCAACCATATGAATGTCCACTAACATAAACAGGAATGAATAACCAAATACACAAATAGTCTTGGCTTTAAGGCCTTACATTGTTTATCTTAAATATAAATGGCTTGCGTACATCGACATGAAGGCAGGCCACACATGAACAATAAATTGAACAAGTAATTTGCTTTGACATTCAAGGGGCAGCTTAGGAATTTGGGGCTCCATCCCACAATTTTCCGCTTGGCTCGGTAGCACATGCATGAAATATTATATTGCATGGTGGCGAACAATAGCAACGGTCAGTATTAGCTGACCAAATTATAAGAACCCCAACCCTCACTCGGGATGACGGTGCTCCTTCCCTGCAGGCATTAGTATAAACATAACATGATAATCGGAACGTGCAACTTAAGCATCATTCGCCACAGACGTTGGAGCAAATGACCAACACCCCATTTTCTCAGGGCACAATCTTGGTGCACAGGACCTCAATGGTCACACCACTGTTCTCTGTGATGGTCAACAATGTTTGAGCTTTCAGGCTCACGGGGACAAAGCCTGTGAAAATTCCCCTATGGTTATGATCTATGGCAGTGACATGCACTTTGACTCACTCCAAGTCGAACGACATAGGGGAGGGTACAGTTCAGCCACATCCCATGCTCAAATCGTCTGACTCACAGGCATGACGCAGGTCAGCATCCCCTTTCCCTTTTTCGTATGATCCATAACCCCGTTAAGATCCTAGGCTAGCACTCAAGGCTACCAAAGCTGAGAAAATTAAGCTCACGCTCCACAAATTGTCCCCCAAGTCTTCGATAGATAGTCCTCCACAGTCACCAGGTCTCATAATAAAGGCCTCACAGAATAGCCCACAGGTCTCCCAGAGACAGGCTATAACATATGGCTACAAGGTTTCCAAGAACCAGGCCTCAACAAATAATACAATGCTCACTGGGAGCTATTGATGGCGGTAGTGCTACCGCCGCACGGTAGGGGGACAGACTATCGATTCTTCTCCCAAAATTAGGTGTTTTCCTAGAGACTAACTCCAGTACTCTTACTGCAGCCATCTGAACACCCGTGGCTCCGAAATCTATGGGATAACCACGGAGTCTTCTTCGAAATACAAAGCATACAAACATCACCAATCCAGACCAACTTGTTATTAGCTCTCTTTCTCCTACAGGTTTGATCAGTACCCTAGTCTGCCTCAGTCCTCGTAGAAGAAGGCGGATACCATCTCAGTTCGCCCAGCTGGGGCGACCAGCTCCCTTAGTTCGCATAATAGGGGCGACCTCCTCCCTCAGTTTGCCCAGCAGGGGTGACCTGCTCCTTCAGTTTACCCAGCAGGGGCGACTTGCTCCGTCAGCTTGCCTAGTAGGGGAGACCTGCTCCTTCAGCTCTCCTAGCAGGGCGACCTCACTTCGCAGCCCGCCGTATAGGAGGCGATCTCGCACTTAGTCCCATATCACACTTAGACCATTTTCGATGATGTAATCAAGTCCTGCTTCTAGAAGATCCTTCTAGAGCCTATAAATAGGCCCTCATAGCTCTCATTTAGAGAGGAGGAACCAGGGGAAACCATGACTGCAAACCCTGCGGATATGTTTGTTGGAAATTGTGCCCTACAATGTTCCTCAGGATTTAAAGAGGCATCACAAATCAAGCTAAGGGGCATAATGTATTTGATGTGTACTTAAGTTCATGCATGCAAGTTGTCCTTGATAGGACAGGTGAATAAAAAAAGTAAGCTGGAAGTCAGATAATTTGACTAAGGCAAAAGCGTTGAGACCACTGAGACAGCTGAGATAGCTGAGAAGAATATCTTAGCATAACAACTGGGACCGCTAAGAAGCTTAAAGCAAAGCGTTGAGGGAAGAATTTCTCAGCAAAACCATTGAGATAAGAGATAGTCTCAGCTGTGAAGAAGAAAGCGTTGAGACAGTTGAGAAGAAATCGCTGAGACAGGAGATAGTCTCAGCTGTGAAGAAGAAACTGCTGAGATAGTTGAGAAGGAACCGCTGAGAAAAAGCCAGCAGAAATTCTCTAAGTCCAGAAGCGTTGAGTGAAGCAGTACTCAACGCTTCTAATGAAGAGCCAAGTCAGCGTGCGCTGAGTGACTTAACATCACTCAATGCTTAATGAGTTCTGGAATTTTTGTAAGTCCAGAAAGTGATGACCACTGCTGACATCACCAGAAGTCAACAAGTCAAAGTATTTCGTGTCGTTGAAAGAAAGCTACAACAACATCAGATGACCACTGCTGACGTAACTAGAAGTCAACAAAGTGGAAATAGTTCATGTCGTTGCTGGAAAGCTATAGTAGCGCTGAAAGCTACTATTTGTCCTCTTTTGAGGGAGGTGGTTCTCACCATCCTTGGCTGGGCCCACACTCAAATTTTGTCGTAGATTAAAATCAACAGATATAAATAGAAAACAGAAAAGGGGATTAGGGTTAACAACAATAAATGCTAAGAAAATGCAAAAAATATAGAGGTGGTTGGATTTCATCTTCTCCAACAATCTTGAAAGCCAAGTCCAGTGATGAGTCCGATATTCATAGGGTTTTTCAGGACTAATTTGGGCTTGTTTTCACACTCGTGTACCACATTTCCTCCGTTGTTCGGTTATATTTGCATCGGCCGGTCTATGACCATTTTGTGCACTGTTTTGGCCCAAGGGTGTGAATTGTGCATTCTGTTGTTGGGGGTAAGCACATGGTGCTCCCCAGAGGTTCTTTCTAGTTGCTTTTGTTGCATTTCTGCATTGCTGGAGGGTCCTCTTTTGATTTATTTATTTGAATGCAGGTGGTGTGTTTTCCCCTAAGTCTGGAATTCAGGTTTGTAGAAAACGCACGGTCGTGTGTTTTATTCGCACATGGTTTGTGCCCAATCGTGCATTTTGTTGATCTGGAGAAACGTCGAGTGGAGCTCGACGAATTTCGTCGAGCAGAGGTCGACGATCTTCACGCACGGTTAACGCACGGTTTCTTCGGAACCGTGCGCAAAGGAAACTCACGGTTTTCTTGTAGCTTTCTTGTTTGTACCAATCTGTGGTTAATCGTGCGATTTGTTCACGCACGGGCAGAAGCGCCCATTCGAGTGTAAAACGCATGGTTCCACCTGCTTGCCTCGAATTCAAGCTTTTTGTTGTTACTCGTGCGATTTCCTTCATGCACGGGCGGAAATGTTCGTGCGCGAGTAAAACACACAGGTCAATACATCTTCATCCACAAGCTTGGCCTGGAAGTTAATAACGCACAGTTAGAAAACGGTCGTGCGCCAAACCGTGCGTGACTATTTTTCTGACCTGCATCTATTTAAGCGCAGATTTTCCACCATTTGTAGATATATTATTATCTCGCACCTTTTTCTGCCGTTTTCATCTCCGAGGAAGCGTTCCGCCATTTCCCTTCATTCTCCACCGTGGAGAGGCCTCCAGGCAAGCTTTCAATGCCAAATTTAAGATGGAGCTTCCTCTCCGCCTCCTCCTTCATCCTTGAGCTTCAAGAAGAGTTTGATCTAGCTTTCTCCATCAAGCTAGGGGAAGTTTGTGCCATCCTCCACCGGATCATGACACGAAGAAGAAGGGAAAATTGGGAGTTAGTGGCAGCCTCCTCTACCACGAACGCAGTTGAGGACCGAGCTATGATGCGAATTGACAACACGACGATTCCTTCCGTGAATCCTCAGCAAGACTTCGGATTTGGTTGACTTCGCACTCTCTTCTTCTTTTGTTGTTGATAGTGTAGTTGATCTCTTTGTATTTGATGAACTATGTTTAATATGATATGCGTTTGTATACAGTCATGTCTATGTGATTTTATATTTACGTTATTTGCTTGAGGTGCGCCATTTTCCTTCCTCGACCTCACACTGCCGCTATAGCGATTGCTAGAGCTGTGCGTAGCGAAGAGGTAATCTCGACCCTCATTCCTCCATTCTCACAATCTCATCCGCAAGCCTACTCGTCCATCCGCCAAGCGATTCGATGCATAGCGGCCCGTGTAGTCTTCCATCACTCTTGGCGAAGCATCGCATAGCGGCGTTGTATAGTAGTTTATTAGTGTTTTTCTTTATTTTTCTGCAATAATCAAAACCCCCTTCGTTAACTCCGACCTAAGGACTTCAATCCCAAGTCCTCCTCAAAATTAACTCCACCTTATTGTGTTCCTTGAGAGATCGATACTTGGGGAAATTCACCCATTTTATATTACTTGTGCGACTGGTACACTTATTATTCAACGCATCAAGTTTTTGGCGCCGTTGCCGGGGAACATAGTCGTGTGAGTTTTTGGAGAGGGAGATAGGAGATAGAAGCCCTTTTCCATTTGTACATTGCAAGTTCCTTCTTTGCTTTAGTTTTTAGAATTCGTTGCTTATTTTTCTTTGTTCCATTTCTAGTTTTAATTTTTCAGCAGCAGACATTCCTTTTCTTTTATCTGCAAGTGTGTAGTTAATTTTTATGTAGAATATTTCTGTTGGTGAATTTTTTCTTATTTCACCATGTTTTCTTCTATGAATATCCATTGCAGATGGTGCGGCGATTATAGGCATGGTAGTGATGAGTGCCCCACTGAAGATAGTGAGCATAATTCTCATGGTTCAGTATATGGAGCACCATCCTCTTATGGTACTTCATACACCATACCCAAGTCTTATGGTCACTTCTCTTCTACAGCTTCAACTTTTTCTTATTCCTCTCTGGTCCCACTAGGACTGAGGAGTAATGGAAAATGGTGTTTGTGTTATCGTAGCACTGATCACGTGTTGAAAGATTGCGCAGAATTTCAACGCCAGTTGGAGGAGGATGATGAACCATGTATTTGATTCATTCCATCCTCCTCTCAATTAGCTGCCCCTTCTGATTCTGATGATATATTCGCAGTACCACATCGTCTATGGGGCACTACTGTGGATATACCCATCAGACTTTTTGCAGATCGGTGTGACGACATTGGTGTGCCGTCTCTCCCTATGCATTCTTCCTCTCTTTTGGATTCACCCCTGGAGGAATCCGCACATATTTTCTCTGATGTTGTTGTTCCTCCACTTTCTTTGCATGAATTATCTATCCCAATTTTTAGTGAGTCGGTTGATGATGCTATGTCAGATAGTGATTCAGAGCTTGAGGTTGTGCCAATATGGGATGAGGACGATATTCTATCCAATGGAGAGTGTGACACCATGGAACATGATGACGCACCGAGGTGGGATGATGAGGAGATCCTTTCTGATGAGGAAGGTTTCACTTCCTTGTTGGATGAGGAGGTACAAACCACAACCGAGGACCTCGAGCTCTCGGATTCCCCTTTCCATGACTCATATAACACAGGCGATGACCTATACTTGGATCCTACTGGGAGTGAGAGCGGGTCCACTCCCCCTATTTGTGATTATTTTAGTTTTTCATCTCCTTTATTTCTTAACCCCCCTTCTGTATCTAAGACTGTGCGGGCTGAGTCTTCACAGATGCTTCCGGAGGAATTGTAGCTTCTAATTATTACCCCATTTATTGCTCTCTCCTCCTGCCGTCTCCCTGTAGATGATACCTTGGTGGGCAAGGATTTATTTTGTGGTGATATGAGTGAGGACCAGCGCTCCTCCTCTTCTTACTTCCTATTTCCTCTACCCGTGTTGGGTAGGTATTATAATTTATGTAGAGGGGTAGCTGCTTTATCGCCCTATCGGTACCCGTTACCGAAACGGATAATGGAAAAGTTACCTGTGCACTTTTCTTTTCATAGGCCAATTAGCTAGAACCTTTTCCTTAGCCGAATAAGTCGTGCTGGGTGGACAATAACCCCAGTAGTTATCTTTCTTTTCCTGCATTTTTATTTTTCATGTCTATTTTAGTTTTATTATTTCTTTGTATTTTGTCTATTTTTTTTGTTTTGCGGAGCTCACCCCTACAGGTATTCATGGCAAATTTGTATTGGCGTGGTTATGATTCTTCATTTGGCGGACCTGCTTCTGTGTTTTCACGCATCTTCTGGTATGCTCACTAGCTGAGCTTTGGGTAACCTCTTCCCTTATTTCTATCTGATTTTAATTTCGATATCATATACTGTGTAGCATAGTTTAAGTCTGGGGGAGAGCCAGTATTTGTTACCTTTTGCACGCGCACATTTAATTTGCATACTGGAAGCTTTTATTGTTTATATTTTGATTAGTTCTTTGCATCGCACACCACTGCACCCACATGAGCGCGTGCTTAGCTGTTAACATGCTGCGAGTTAAACTCGTTTCTTTTGTATGATTTGGGAAAATTATTTTGCTGGCATAGGATTGTGAGACGGAGTATAATGTTGACCCTGTTGTGCTCCAAGTCAAGTGCTCTCGTCTCGTGTAGAAATTGGAGTAGATTTAATTTTTCTCTACGCTTAAAGTTTTATATTTTTCTAATTGCGTAAATACTATTTTATTCTACTCAAAAATTGGTGAATGCGGTGAGAATCTGACGGTAGTTTAGGGATGTGTGTAGACGGCCGTTAGATTCGTTTTGCTTGAGTAGGGAGGATGGATAGTCTTTCTCGTTGGCTAATAACTTGACCCAAGCTACAATCAAAGAGTTGGTGCATGGTTAGTCTAGCTTGAGCGTGATGTAGGCCATTTTTTGGCCCGATTGAGCCTTGTACCCATCCTAACGATATTCCTTGTTATCCTATTTTCAACATACCACTCCTGTTGATTTAGCCCCACTTCACGATCACCAAAGCCTAAAAGCTTTTCCTAGTTGCACACCCCAATCTCGATGTATTAATATGTTAATTCTTCCATTGGTGTTGTTGTGGTGTTGTTATGTTTTTGTGCGGTGAAGTTTTCTTGAAAATTTGTCTGAAAGTGTATTACAAAAATCTGGAAAAAAGAAAAGAAAACAAATATTTGCTGATTGATATTAAATAAGAAAGTGAAAATGAAGAGTCTATTTGTGTTATTACTGTGGTGATAGGCGGTGCACTCAACCGTGTTGTCAAGTTCAAGTCTGGTGGTGTGGTGCACCTGCATGTTTTGTTTGCGAGAGCATTTCTTCTGTATGAGCACATTTGGGTTGTGCGTAGGCATCGTTTTTAACCTTTTGCGTCCTTACCTACGTATATACCCAAGCCCCATTATTTTACTAAAGTACTGCGGATTCATGCTTGAGTCAAACTAGCGTCGTGGAGAGAGTGTGAACGAGCAAGCGTATGGTCCACGACATTGATGGTTTTCTTTGGAGGTGATCCCAAGCCCCGGTCTTTGGCAATTCTCAACTGATTGGCCTGCATACTTTCTTCCTACGTTTGATCGAACGATTCTCCTGAATTCCATTTTTGAGTAGTTATAATATTTATTTACTCATATCAAAATTTATAAAATCTGTAGTATAATTAAAAATTTTACCCATTATATTTTCTACGCCCATGAAGTATTTGACTTCTCGCTTTACTTTATTTTGAAATTTCTAAGCCAGTTAGATGTTTTCTAGTTCACGGATAAATGATTTGCTCGGGACGAGCAAATGTTTTGGTCTGGTGGTGTGATGAGTCCGATATTTATAGGGTTTTTCGGACTCATCTGGGCTTGTTTTTGCACTCGTGCACCGCATTTCAACTGGTATTCTGTTATATTTGCATCGGCCGGTCTATGACCATTTTATGCACTGTTTTGGCCCAAGGGTGTGCAATTTCGCATTCTGTTATTGGGTAAGCACATGGTGCTCCCCAGGGGCTCTTTTCAGTTGCTTTTATTGCATTTCTGCATTGTTGGAGGGTCCTCTTTTGATTTATTTGTTTGAATGCAGGTGGTGCATTTTCCCCCAAGTCTGGAATTCAGGTTTGTGGAAAACACACGGTCGTGCGTTTTACTCGCGCACGGTTTGTGCCTGATCGTGCGTTTTGTTCAGCTGGAGAAACGTCGAGTGGAGCTCGATGAATTTCGTCGATCTAAGCTCGACTATCTTCACCCACGGTTAACGCACGGTTTCTTCAGAACCGTGGGCGAAGGAAACGCACGGTTTTCCTGTAGCTTTCATGTTTGTACCAATCTGTGGTTAATCGTGCGATTTGTTCATGCATAGTCAGAAGCGCCCGTGCGCGTGTAAAATGCACGGTTCCACCTGCTTGCCTCGAATTCCATCTTTCCGTTGTTAGCCATGCGATTTCCTTCACGCACGTGCGGAAATGCCCGTGCGCGAGTAAAACACACGGGTCAACGCATCTTCATCCGCAAACTTGGCCTGGAAGTTAATAACGCACATTTAGCGCACGGTCGTGAGCCAAATCATGCGTGACTATTTTTTCTGATTTTTCTATTTAAGACGCAGATTTCATCGTTCCAGAAGGAGGACAAGAAACGACCGACCAGCCTCCATTTCCACCCCTCTAAGCAAGAAAACTTCCCTCCAGCCGATATTTTCTCTCTCCTCCTTGGAGAGTTGATCCGGCCACCATTCTCCCTCCAAAAGCTTGCAATAGCATCATCTCCGGCCACCATTTTCTACTCCAAACTCCAAGCTCCATTTCAAGATCATAAGGTGCTGCATCCGTGGAGTTCTCCGGATAGATTTAGCCCAGCGAATATTCACGAAGAAGACGAGTTATTTGATGGCGTGCCCCCTCCTCCACCATTTGAAGACAATGCTGACGATGCTGCTGATGATCCGGTTGATAAGGCCATATGACTCCAGGATGTGAGACGGCACGATGACGCTAACAGAAGGCTACGCTACAACCTCCGTCCGCGACGTGCTACCGTCACGGCAACGCATTTGCTTTATTTATTTCCTTTTCTTGCACTCTATTTTATATTTGGAATATAAAATTATCCTATGCTTATGTGATAATTTTATATTCATTGCATGTGTTGTTATTTTTTCATTTTGAACTACTTTTTAGTATTGGTGTGCAATTAGCCATTCGGATGGATGAGATTAAATCTCCATCATGAAGGGCTAAGGCTTGTTTGTAACTCCTATTTAAAGGAAGCTATTATGAAGAGTTAAAGTATTGGAAAAAGAAACCCTAAACCCCCCTTGAGGAATTTCGGCCACCATGGAGAGAATCCAATAGCCGCCCCCCCTGGTGTGAAGCCAAACCTTGCCTCCTCCATCCCCGTTCGGTGCGACTCCGGCGTGGCTTCTATCGGTGTGACTCCGTGGAAGAAGGAAGCAGCCCCATTCGGTGTGAAACCGGTGGATCCGTGGAGAGAGTGATTATCCCACAGTTATCTTGTGTGAAACGCTTCCAGTTGGGTAATCTCTTTCCTCTTCCTTGTGTGATTCGTCTCCTTAGTTGTGGTGGATTTTTTCGCAAATCATTTTCTCCGGATCATTAAATTAATCGCTTCAAGTTTTGAAACGAAATCGCCGTTGCAAGACTTTTTATTTCCGGATCGGGTGGATCCTATTTGCCTGAGCGGATCTTGGCCTATAGCCTTGGTCTTGCTCTCAAAAAGGAGTGGCAACCTTTGTGTTTTCTTGGGGAATATTCCCACTCAAATTTCCGATCGTTGTTTTCGAGTCGACCATTCCTCCCTTGTTGTTTGTGCTGCGTTTTGTGACGAGGAACTATTGTGGGTGATAGGTGTAACGCCCCGAAACTCAAAGGAGCAAAGGGGGACATTTTGGGCCAGTTTGAGTTCTGGCTGCAGGCACACGGCCTGGGACACGGGCGTGTCCCAGGGCGTGTCAAGCCTGTGTCGACACTAAGGCGGGAAGTCGACACTTTGGTCTCGACATTGTGTCGAGACTGGGCACACGGCCTGCTGTTGGAACCAGCTTTCCGGTCCCTCCTAGAGTTCGAAACAGGATGTAGCCCACACGTACTCTCCTTGCGCTACCATCCTGACGAGAGTCAGTGACCTGAAAACAGACCGAGGGGACTCAGCTTGGAGGTCCCGCCTCTTACCCGGAAGAACTGTGAGTCTTCCCCTCCCTAGCCAGTGCTGAGCTAGGTACCTGAGAGGAATAAAGTGGAAAGGTTCAACAACCATCTCAGGCACCCCTACCGGTCTATTTATAGGCCCCTGAATCTGCTCTGCAAATATCACTTCTCAATCCACTTGAAAAGACCAAAACACCCTGAGCTGGGTCTGCCAATAGCTAAACTACGCTGTTCTGGAGAGCTATATGCAGGCCTCCAGGGGTAAAAAGGTAAAACTTTCTGGGGCATAAAGGTAAAATCCCCCCTGGGGGTAAAGAGGTAAAGACCATCTTTTCTCATGTGGCGAGTGGGGAGGGGCCCGTCAAGTTTTTTTGGGGGATCTCGCCTGTGGGCTACTCGCCCGCGACAACAGGAGGCCTCGTCTAGCGAGCTCTCACCTATCGAGGTCTTGCCTTATCTCCCGGGCTGCTCCCTCTCGCCTGGGGGCCTTGTCTAGCTAGCTCTCGCCTATCGAGGTCTCGCCTTATCTCCCGGGCTGCTTCCTCCTTTCTAGGGGGTGGGCCTCCCCCGCCTCGCCAGCCTTCCTTCCTTGCTTTGTCGGGCTACTCGCGAGCCCAAGGTTGTACACAATCCCCGCTCTTTACGAGGTTGCCCTAACCTCGGAAAGACAAGTCCAACCGCGGCTCGCGATGCTAAGATTCCTTTGTGGGAATCTTGGGTGGGCCCCTCCTCCCCTCATACTGTCTATAAATATGAGGAGAAAGCCTTCATTTGGAACTCTTTTTGCCTTCATCCTCTCTTTCGGAATGTCTCATAGTCAAAGTTTCCACGAGCGTCTTGCGATTGTGCGAAGGCAAAACAAAGCCGGCACGGATGCCCTTTTCCCAGATCTGGGGCGCACTCCCCCCGCAGCCTCTCCGCCCTCTCGCACCAAGAAAGCGAAAGCTGTCTGCGCTCCTCTCTCGGCGGGCGCAACCTCTTCGGCCGCTCCGATAGACAACCCATTCTCTTCCTCAGGGGGGAGGCAGGTGATCACGTTATCTCTCCATTCTCTTGTCACGCCTGTCTGATTATTCTTTCTCAGGGAAGTTTTGCTGATTCGCCGGTGCCCGCCGATCCCCCTGATAATGTAAGTCAATTCCCTCAGCGCACAGACTCGCCCAAGGTGGCCTCCCCACCTCCCTCGCGGAGAGAAAACCTCTCGCGAGTGGTGGGGAATCCTCGAATCCCAAGTAAGATCTCTTTCCTTCTCGCCTCTCGGTTGATTCGCCTTCTTCTATTCGGCTTGCGCGGGCTCACCCTTGTTTGTAATCTTTCGCTACTTTCGCAGGCATCCACTTTGATTCCGATACTGAGGAAGCTCCCGCGTCTCCCCCCCTCTCGCCCCTTCCTCATCCGGGCGAGATCGAGGACTACCTAGGTGATCCCATGGACCCTCTGGAGTTGAAACGGAGGACTGCCCGGATGTTCCGCAAATATACACACATAATCCGCGAGATGGAGCTCGAGAAGCAAGCCTCCGACCGGCGCATGGAGTGGATGGAAGCAGATCATCACCATCTTTCTGCGATGGTGGAGGCGGACGGGGTGTTAGACGGGACTGACCCCCAGGCTATAGTGAACGAGACGGATGAACATCTCCGTCCCGCGCACCGCGGCGTGATCGCCGCTCGCGCCTTTCATCTTCCTGGCCGCCCGCCATGCGCGGGAGGTAAGGATGGCCGCTGGCAGTGGGTGCGGAACTAAACTGTCCCAGCCTGTCTCGCCTTCTCTGGATCTCGTTTTTATTAATGTCGCTGTTTTATTACTGCTATGTTGTACAAACTTATTCGGGCGAGACGCCCCTTCTGCGGGACGGTTTTATTTTCTGGCTCTTGGTCACGCAATGGTCGTATCATGCCGTCTTTTCATTATTGCCGTCTTTTCATTATTGCCGTCTTTTCATTAGATATTATTTTATTTTATTAATCCTGTCATGATGGCTTGCCTCGAAAGGATGTCTGCGGCGCCTCCGTCTCTTGAGTTCTAGAGAGAGAGTGAGAGAGGGGGAGTGAGATTAAGAGAGAGAGAGAGAGAGGGGGGAGAGAACGAGGCACCGGGATGTCCCCTCATTTCCTGCCGCCTTACTTTCCCGCCCTTTTCTCTACCTCTTATAAATACCTTCAACCACCACCACTGCCCCTCACTATTCTAAACTGTTCTTTTGATCCCGGCTCCCGTTTCTCCTTCATCATCTCGCGTCTCTCTCTCTGGGCCATCCCTTCTTTATTTTGCCACTTTCTCGCCAATCATAGGGAAGAAGAAGATCGAAGAGGGCGAGGGTCGCAGCCGCTGCGGGAAACGTTTCGTCGACCATGACCTCCCTCTCGGCAGACTGCCGGAGGAAGACCACGCCCGCTTCGCTCGCGAGTACCTCTCTGATAGCTACCCGTCTCGCCCGCCTAAGGTGGGCGAGTGTATCAACACCTTTTATCCCAATGAGCTGGCTTTCCCGGTCTCGTACTTTGAGGCGGGACTGAGGCTTCCCCTCTGGCCGGAGGTTAAATTGGTGCTGAAGTACTTTGGGGTCGTCCCGGCCCAGTTCAACCCCAATGCTATCTCCATGTTGGTCGCCTTCGCCTGCTACCTGCGGCGAGAGCGTATCGAGTTTAGTCTAACCGCCTTCCGCAAGCTGTTTGTCTACCACGCCAAGGACGACGGCATTTCTTACTTCACAGGCCAAGGCCTCAAAGTATGCGAGACACCGAACAAGAACCACCATTGGTTGACACGGTTCGTCTTCATACGCGGGGATCTAGGAGGCATCCCCCTCGCCCCGGTATCCCCCGCCGAGTGTTATTATGATACCCCCAAGGTGGGTGTGCCGAAAAAGAACTCTGCGACTTCTTCGTGGGAAAGAATTTTGAAGTCCAATACCTGCGGCGAGACCTGGACTCGCTCCCCGTCGTTTTCCCGGGAGAAGGTACACCTCTATTTCTTTATGTCCCCTTAAACCCTTACCTTCCGCTGACTGTCACTTTATCTAGGAGAAAGGACCGTCCCCGTCCATCCCCCTTACCAGAGTAATTGAGCTCTCGCCTTGGCGAATATGGCGGAGGAGGCTGTGAAAGATACGCTGACCCCTGTCGCCAAGAAGAGGCCCGCGGGCGAGGGTGCCTCTCGCCTCAGCCCTAAGAAGAAGAAGAAATCTGTGTCCTTCGAGAAGGAGAAGCCGGCCAAGAGAAGAGAAGAGCTAGCGGGGTCTCTATCCCCTATCACCCTGTCATCTCCCTCGCCTCCGCGACGACCCGCCTCGCCAGCCTGCGAGACGGTCTCTGCAGAACCAGCTGTCCACAGCCGGGTTCAGCCCTCTCAGCTTCCTCCTGGAGAGGCTGGCTCATCCAGCCGCCCGGCTCCCGTCTCACATCCTAACTACAATATGGGGCCCGCGATGGAGGATGACGCCGACGAGCCGGTTCTGATATGGGAGCAAGACCTCCACCGCATGTCAGTGTCCACCCTTCTCCCTTCCTCAAAGGAACAGGACCACCCCACCAGCCATGCCTTCTCCCTAGGCTTTTGGCTGTATGGCGGTCTTGGCTCTGAACCTGCTGACAACGAGGCATCGCGGGACCTCATTCTAAAAAGCGCCCACTCGCAGTTCCGCTCCTTGGAGCTCGCGCACCGCGTCTCGCGCCGTCTCGTCTTCAACAACAGGAAATGGAAAGAGGCGGAGACCGGTCTCGCCGCGGAGCGCGAGAAGTCCATTGACCTAGAGAAGCGGTTGAATATTGCTGACAAACTCCTTGCACAGAGCCAGGGCGGCGTGGTAAGTTTCCTTATCTTTGCCTTGCTAGCCTTGCCCTTGCTCCTTATAGTCCCTTACTTTCCCCTCTCCCGCAGGATGCCGAGACGGCCAACAGGATGCGCTCGCGTATCGAGGAGCTGGAGGGGGAAAACAAGAAGCTGAAAGCCGAGAATCTTCGCCTCTGGAGCAGTGCGACACCCCCACCGGATCAGTTTCCCGTTCCTTCTCGATATTCCGTGGATGAGGTGGAGGCCATCTACCGGCACTCAAATATCAAGACTGCGGAGGTTGTCCTCAAGATGATGAAGGAGCTGGGAGTGGTGCGCGCTGATGCGGAGACGGTGACTGTCTGCGACCTAGTCCCGCGCTTGTTCGACGAGTCGGACGACAGCGCCTCTTCTGACAACGAGTAGTGCACCATCCCCTGCAATGTCTTTCTCTCGCCCTCTTCTTCTCGTCTAATACTTATGACTGGTTCTTTTTCTTAAAAGGAGAGCGAGGTGTCTCTGCCTTATTAATTTTTGTTTGAAACTTTTTATATGCTAACTGCCGCTTCCCTTTTTGAGGCGCTGTGTAAAAGTTACTCAGGAGGCACCTTTTTAGATGTTATTTTAATTGCCACCTTAATCATCCGCCCTCTCGCTTAGCTACTAGTCCAAAGTGTAGGGCTATTTTTTGGGACGCTGTTTAATTATTACTTTTATTGCCTTCCATTTCGCTTAAAAACCCGCGCGAGGCACCCTTTATCGCTTTTTACCCGTCTTGATTACCTTCGTTAGCCCCGCGACGCGAGATCATCTCGTGCCGGAATCCCTGGGTCCTGCCATCTCGCCCAGTTGGTTTCGGCCACTTCAGCTCGCTTGAGCCTGGGATGGGGAAAATCCTCCTGCCAGTTGCGAGACCACCTCTAGCGAGTGCCGGCCAGGGACCCTCTTCCCCGGCCCAATTCTTGGCCCCTCTCTGCTTTAGGGACTATCACCCTTTTGATGAATCATGGATTTTTCCCCACGCGAATTCTTACCCTTAGACTTGTCCCCTCGAGTGAGTACCACCCTTCCGAAGCACCCTCAACCACCGAGCGAGCCTACAGCCCTGCCAGCTAGATGGGAGCCTGGTCAGCGGGTCTGCTCGGGGTCTCCTCCCCAAAACATCACCAACCACCGAGTGAGCCTACAGCCCTGCCAGCTAGATAGGAGCCTGGTCAGCGGGTCTGCTCGGGGTCACCTCTCCAAAATACCACCAACCACCGAGTGAGCCTACAGCCCTGCCAGCTAGATGGGAGCCTGGTCAGTGGGTCTGCTCGGGGTCTCCTCTCCAAAACACCACCAACCACCGAGTGAGCCTACAGCCCTGCCAGCTAGATGGGAGCCTGGTCAGCGGGTCTGCTCGGGGTCTCCTCTCCAAAACGCCACCAACCACCGAGTGAGCCTACAACCCTGCCAGCTAGGTGGGAGCCTGGTCAGCGGGTCTGCTCGGGTTCTCCTCTCCAAAACACCACCAACCACCGAGTGAGCCTACAGCCCTGCCAGCTAGATGGGAGCCTGGTCAGCGGGTCTGCTCGGGGTCTCCTCTCCAAAACACAACCAACCACCGAGTGAGCCTACAGCCCTGCCAGCTAGATGGGAGCCTGGTCAGCGGGTCTGCTCGGGGTCTCCTCTCCAAAACACCACCAACCACTGAGTGAGCCTACAGCCCTGCCAGCTAGATGGGAGCCTGGTCAGCGGGTCTACTCGGGGTCTCCTCTCCAAAACACCACCAACCACCGAGTGAGCCTACAGCCCTGCCAGCTAGATGGGAGCCTGGTCAGCGGGTCTGCTCGGGGTCTCCTCTCCAAAACTCCACCATCCACCGAGTGAGCCTACAGCCCTGCCAGCTAGATGGGAGCCTGGTCAGCGGGTCTGCTCGGGGTTGTTTCTACAAAACATCTCGCCTCTGGTGCCCCACAAAGGTCACCCGCACTTTCATCGCACCAGGAAAGTACATCAGGATGGTTAGCATTACACATTAATAATAAAAAAGGTGCGAGGGGATAGAATGCTATGGATAAAATCTCTTCAAATAATCACCGCTCCGGGCTCGCTCGAGAGATACCCCGTCCACATCCTGGAGGTGGTACCCTCCTGACTTTAAGACTTCTTTTATTACAAAAGGACCCTCCCAATTGGGGTTCAGTTTTCCTACAGAGGCTCCTCTGCCCGCCGCGTCAACCTTTTTTAGGACCAAATCTCCTTTCACAAACTGTTTTACCCTTACATGCTTGTCGAAGTACCTCGTCATCCGGCGCTTGACCTCCTCCTGGCGGACCATGGCTAAATCCCGGAGCTCCTCCACGAGGTCCAACGAAAGTCTTTGTTCTTCTTCGTTCTCCGCTCTCCATCCTTCGGTTCCTTCCCTTGCTGCCGCTACTATTGGTGATGTGACCTCAAACTCGATAGGTATGACGGCCTCTGAGCCATGAGAGAGCTTGAATGGGGTTTCCCCTGTGGCTGTGTTTGGTGTGGTCCTCAAGGCCCATAGTACTGAAGGCAGTTGCTCGACCCAGCTTCCTCTCAAATTTTCCACCCTTTTCTTCAATAGATTGACAATAACCTTATTAGCCGCTTCGACCTGTCCGTTACTTCGTGGATGATGAACAGAGGCAAAGCGGAGATCTATCCCCAAACGAATGCAGAAGTCCACGAACTCCCTGCTTGCAAACTGTGGTCCGTTATCTGTCACAATGGCTAGGGGCAACCCATGCCGGCAGATGATCTCCCCCCATACGAAGTTCTTGACTACCTGCGAGGTTACCTTAGCCAATGCTTTCACCTCCAGCCACTTCGAAAAGTAATCTACCATGACTATCAGGAACTTCCTTTGGCCACTCGCTTGAGGGAAGGGGCCCACCAGATCTAGTCCCCATATAGCGAATGGCCAGGGAGCTGTGATGGTCCGCAACCTCTGGGCCGGAAGGAGCTGAAGGGGGCAAATTCCTGACACCTTTGACACCTTTTCGCGTACTCCTCCGCATCTCTCCGGAGGGTGGGCCAAAAGTACCCCCGCCTCAGCACCCTCCCTTCTAAAGTCCGGCTCCCCGAGTGACTTCCACATTCTCCCGAGTGAATCTCTTGCAGGACCTTGGGAGCCTCCTCCTCTGACGCGCATCTGGCCAGCAGGCCCGACAAGGTTTTGCGATATAGAACTCCATCCTTCAGTAGGTAATACGCCGATTTGTATCTGGTATGCTTCTTGTCGAGTTCCATTGCGGGTAACTGCCCTGATGCCAAAAAGGTGACAAAGGGGTCCATCCACGACCTCGGCTGGCATATTTCCATAAGCTCCCCTTCCTCTATAGTCGGTCTGAAGAGTTCTGTCATCGTTCCCCCGGCTCGAGGGCCATGCTTGGCTGGTTGGTCAACCTGAGTGCTCTCTTCCCTCGGGACGTGCCGAATGGAGAAGCTTCGGAACTGCCCTATGACGTCTTTGACCTTTCCTAGATACAACTGGAGGGTGGGATCCCTTGCCTCGAACTCCCCCTTGATCTGGCCTACCACCACCATGGAGTCCGTCGAGGCCTCAATGTCTTGTATGCCCAGCTCCCGGGCTAACCTGAGTCCCGCAATGACCGCCTCATATTCTGCTTGATTGTTGGTGATTGCGAAATAGATCTTCAAGGCCTGCTCAATCTGGGTCCCTTCCGGGCAAATCAGGACCACTCCTCCTCCAAAGGAATTTCTCCCTGACACTCCATCTGCTATCATCTTCCAGGTTGCCCGAGGGGACGCCTCCGTTTCCTGGACCTCCACTACATAGTCCACCAGGAAATCGGCCACCGCCTGCGCCTTTATGGCGAGCCGAGGGACGAAGGCGAGATCGAATTCACTGAGTTCTATTGACCATTTTGCCAACCTCCCCGAATGCTCTACCCCCTCCAGGATGCGACGGAGGGGGTGATCCGTTACCACTTGCATGGAGTGGGCCTGAAAATACGGCCGGAGCTTTCGGGCCGAGATGATGAGGGCAAATGCTAACTTCTCAAGAATAGGGTACCTGAGCTCTGCTTTTTTCAGGACCCTGCTCACGTAATAGATAGGAAATTGTTTCTTCCCTTCTTCTCTCACGAGAACCGAGCTCACCGCCACATCACCTACCCCCAAATATAGAAATAAGACTTCTGCTTTCCTTGGTCCCTAGAGTAAGGGCGCCTGGGTAAGCTGCTGTTTTATGGCCTGAAAAGCCGTCTCACATTCCGAGGTCCACTCGAATCTCTTGCCTCCTCGTAGCGTTCGGAAAAAGGGCGAGCACCTCTCCCTAGCTCGAGAGAGGAACCTGCTTAGCCCGGCCAACTTGCCGGTAAGGCGCTGGACCTCCTTAACATTCCTAGGGGACTCCAGTTCTAGGATCGCTCTTACCTTTTCGGGGTTGGGCTCCACTCCAGATGGAGTGAGTATGTGTCCCAGGAACTTTCCCCTGCTAGCACCAAATACGCACTTCAGGGGGTTGAGTCTCATCTTATACTCCCTTAGGGTCTCAGAGGTCTCCTCCAGATCTAGGATATGAGCCCCGAGGTCCTTGCTTTTGATCATCAAGTCGTCTACGTAAACCTCGAGATTCCTTCCTCTCTGTTCTCGGAAAATCCGATCCATCATCCTTTGATAGGTCGCGCCCGCATTTTTCAAGCCGAAAGGAATCATATTAAAGCAAAAGCATCCATCCTCCGTGACGAAGGCGACGTCCTTAACGTCCGGAGGATGCATGCGTATTTGATGGTACCCAGAAAACGCATCCAAGAAACTCATAAAGGGGAAACCGACGGCCGAGTCAACCAGCGCGTCGATTCGGGGCAGCGGGTAACAATCCTTGGGGCATGCTTTATTTAAAAGAGAAAAATCCACGCACATTCTCCACTTACCCTCCCCTTTTTTGACCATTACAACATTTCTCACCCACCCCGGATACTTACAGGCGGACACAAACCCCGCCTTAAGCAATTTCTCCACCTCCTCTCTAATAGGTCCGGCCATCTTGGAGGCGATGGCCCTCTTCTTCTGTTGTATGGGGCGAGTGTTGGGGTCTAGATTGAGGCGGTGACAAGCGACTTCTGCATCGACCCCTGGCATGTCCGCGGCGCTCCACGCGAAGACGTCAATATTTGTCTGCACGCAGGTCCTGATCTTCTCCCGGTCCTCCGGGGTGAGCTCGCCACTGATTTTTATCCTTTCTTCCCGGCCTTCCTTGGTGCGTATTTCTACCTCCAGGACTTCCACGGCCGCTTTCAGCCTTGATGGCTCTTCCTCTCCTTCTTGCTCTGCCTGCACATCCTGCTCCTTGGTTTTTCCTTCTACACCGGCCATCATCCTCTCTTCCCCCGGCTGTTCCACCTCCCACTTGCTTGCCTCCTCTCCCTCCTGTCGTGAGGCACTTCTCTTTCCTGGCCGGACCTCCTCCCCGGACGGCCCTCCCTCTTCTTCCCTCTGCCTTCTCTCTCTCCTCCCCACCTCTCCTTTCAGCTCCTCTCCCCCTGCTGCATCCGTCTTTTCGTCCTCCTTTTCTTCTACCATCACCATCTCCCCGAACTCCTCTCCCGCCATTTCTTGCTCCCCCGCAATGCCTCCCACCATTACTACTTCTCCTCCCGCGTCTTCCTCCTCTCTTTGCTCTTCCTCGCCTCCATGTTCTCGTTGCAATTGCTCCATCCGCTTCTCCAACTCCTCCGCGTCTCCCTGCCAGGAGATGGTGTTCACTGCCGTCACGTAGCATTCCCTGGCATCCTTTGGATCCCCCCGTACCCTGATTTGGGTACCTCCTGAATTCAGCTTCAAGCACTGGTGAAACGATGACGGAACGCATCTGAAAGCGCTGATTAAGGGGCGTCCAAATATAGCGTTGTAACTACTGGGGGCATCCACTATGACAAAGCGGCAATTCCGGGACAGCCCTCCCAGGGTCACCTGAAGTCCCACTCCCCCCTCGACTTCTTTCCTTTCCCCTGAGAACCCAAATAGTGGTCTGTCCGCCGCCAGCACCCTCCGGGCTTCCACCCTCATTGCATTGAATGCCTTCTTTAAAATCACATTCACTGAGCTCCCATTGTCTACCAGGATCCGCGACACCGTGAAGTTTTCGATGGCGGTTCGTATCACAAGTGCGTCACAGAAGGGGTCCTCATGGTCAGGCATGTCTTTCCTTGAAAAGGTAATCTTCTCATCTGGAGGGGGGGATTGCGAAGTTGAGGCGACGCTTCGGCGATACATAGTGTGAAGACTCGCCTTTCGAGCTGCCTCTATCCCCACACCCCCATTGATCACTCCAATTCCCCCGCGGTCTCCTTCATCTGCTCGATCCATGCAGCGATCCTCTTCTCCAGTGACTGTTACTTCCTCTATCCTCACCGGCCTGGGCTGCTCTCCTGCCCCTCGAGTTCTCCTCATCTCTAAGAAGTCTAGGCAGGTAGCCGTTGCATGACCTTCCTCCTCGTGGAAGTCACAATATGGCAACGCCACCTCCCCCCCATGTCTTCCTTCCCGAGGGTTCCTCCTCCTTCCTGCTCCTACTCCTCTTCCTCTCTCCCGACCCCTTCCTCTGCCTCGGCCGATGGCCATTGCCTGTTGCGGAGGGGGTAGGGGTGGTCTATGACCGTACCCCCACCCCTGCTGGTGGAACCTTCCCGGTCCTCCCTGTTGGTTCCTCCCCCCTTGGGGAAATCCTCTACCTTGTCCTGGGACTGGGCCTCCCTGCTGTCTCCATCCCAGCTCCGGGTACGCCTGCGCCCTTGGCTCCTCTCTTCTCCTTGCCTCCGGTTGCCTCCCACCTGACTCTTTCGATTCCACCTCTGTAAGCCTTGCTAGCTTCTTTGCAAAAGCTGGGTTCGCCGCCTCCATCGCTATTTCCTTTGCCGCCTTCTCCATCAAGCCCTCAAAGGACAGCGGCGCCTTCCGGGTGAGGCTCATCTTGAAGAATCCTTCCCGCAGTCCCACCGTAAAGGCCATCTGGAGGGCAAACCCCGGCACCTCCTGTATATCCAGAATCTCTTCTTGAAACCTGATGAAGATTTTTATAGTTTTAAAAATGTATCCAAACTATAATCTCGAAATAGGCAAGTGTACCTATCGAAATATAGTATAGAAAATTGTCGTATTAAACTCGGGACCTGTTGAGTACTTCTACTCACGCAAATTAATATTATTTTATCTAGATATAAAATAAGTAAATTAAACTATAGCTAGAAAAATTAAATAGAAGAACACACTTGATCTAGACTAACTTTGAAATAAAATGAACTTATCTTAAGGGCAAACTTCTAGATTATCCGCGTCGACCGTGGAGGTTCCTAAAATACGAAAACGCCTCTCTCGAGAATACGCTCTCGATTAAACTTAGGTTGATCGATTAAGACCTCTCGGCCAGTCGAAACCCCTAAGCCTGCTTTAGGAGGTGAACCCCTCTATTGGATTCTACTCCAATCCGGAAGAGTTATGTCGTCCTCTCTCGAGGATTGCAATCAACTCCTTTTATCCTTGAGTGATCTCCCCATATCTGCAACCTCTCGGTCATTTAGGATACGGATCTTAGATCGGAAACGAAGCTAATAAATCAAAGATAACTCGAAATGATAAGAAAAGAGTTTGACAAAAAGAAGTAGTTTATTATATTGAAAAGATTTTCATGATCAAGTGGAAATGAAAATAGGGATACATGGATAACAAAATAAAAAGTGCTAGAATTAAAGATTAAACTATGAAATTGAAAAGTACATAAATAAAATACATAAAAAACAGGAAAATAATCTGCTGAAGCTACTCCTAGATTGGCCTCCTCGCTCTTTGAAAGATATGGTACCTAAACACCTAGAGGGGGGGGGGGTGAATAGGTGACATAAACCTTTTTAAAACTTTGTTGGCAGCACAACAGTTATTTCACAGATTACTACAGCTAACAGCAATTACATAAATCAAACAGTCAATCCACAGCACAGCACAGTAGACACACTAATTTATAGTGGTTCCCCAATCTTTGGGTACATCCACTTTCCCCCTTCGCCTATCTAGCAGTGTACTAGATTCGGCCAAACTTCTCCACTATCTCAGAACCCAACAAGGTTCCTACACCTCAGGCCCAAAGCCTTACACTCAGCCACAAAGGCCTACACTCAGCCACCCAGGCCTACACTCAGCCAATTAAGGCCTACACTCAGAGTTCTTCAACTCCTACACTCAGGCAATCAAGCCCTACCCTCAGCCTTTATAATATAGGCTCACAATTCTCTCAGATCCAATGGATCCTACAAGTTAAAATAGAAATACAATTGCTAACTCTACAACTCAGAAAATAAGAGAGGAGTTGAGAGTTTCTTGAAGAGTTCTTGGAAGAACTCAGTTAGATCCAAACTGACTTAGCTTCCTTCAAAGCTTCTTGAGTTAGAACTGAATTAGTCTGAATCTTCTGCAGTTGTTCCTTGACCTCTGCTTCTTGAGATCCAGATGTTTCTGAATCCTTCTTCTCAGCCTTAGTTCCAAAGACTGAATTCTTGATTGGAGCTCTCTCTCTCCAACTTCTTAGATCTGCAGTTGGACTGACAGATCTTCTTGTGTTGATCCTCTGTATATGACTTTTCTGATTTCTTGAAGAATCTGATCAACCACTTTAAGTATTCTTCACAACTACTTGTAACCAACAACAATCAATCACACACCCTTTCTGTAAACAATGGGTGCCTATTTATAGGCTTCCTTCATGGTAACCGGCTGATCCGATTCATAACAGACTTCTGATTTCTCTGACTGTTGCAGTAGACCGGCTGGATCGGCAGCTGTCATGTCAACCAGTCACTTCTTGAAATTCTCTAACTGTCAGATAGTGTCGAGACTTTCTGTTCTTAAGTGTCGACACTTATAGACTAAGTGTCGACACATGTTGTGTAAGTGTCGACACAAGTCTACAAGGTGTCGACACAATTCCTTGTATGTCTCGACACAGATTCTTCTGCATGTGTCGACACTGAAATTGAGTGTCGACACAAGTCTTGTTCTTCATTCTTTAACTGTATTCTTCTAAGTGTCGACACATGTTCTTTGTGTCGACACATCTTCATGTGTTGAAACTGTCAAGTGTCGACACTGCTTCTTGGTGTCGACACAAGTCTTCACTTTTGTTTCTTCAGCTGAGTGTCGACACATTCCTTTAGTGTCGACACTTGTACTTAGAATATTTTGTAACTTTTCTGTTCTTTGCTGAGTGTCGACACAGCTCCTTGTGTCGACACTTTCTTCAAGTGTAGAGTCTTCAACTAAGTGTCGACACATTGTGCTGAGTGTCGACACTTTCTTCAAGTGTTGACTCTCCTGGTTGTGTGTCGACACATTGTGCTGAGTGTCGACACTTTCTTCAAATACTGACTCTTCAGCATAGCGTCGACACATTGTGTTGAGTGTCGACACTTGTACTTAGATTCTGCAGACTTTTGCTGAGTGTCGACACATCTTCAAGTGTCGACACTTTCTGGTGTAGACTTAGCTCTTCTAGGTGTCGACACTTCTGCTAAGTGTCGACACTGCTTTTCTGCATACTTCTTCACTGAGTGTCGACACAGCTCCAAGTGTCGACACTTTCTGTCTGGTGTCGACTCTTCATCCCAGGTGTCGACACAATGACTCCAAGTGTCGACACTGCTTGTCTGGGTGTCGACACAAGCTTTCTCAAGTGTCGACACTTTCCCTCTGGGTGTCGACACATGGACTTAGAAACTTTTAGCTTCAGTCTAGTGAATACCTAACCTGCACAAGTAACTCAAACACACATCAAATACATTATGATGTATATCATTGAGTTAGGTGAGGCTTCTTCAAATCAGGTACATTTGACCAATGTACCCAACAATCTCCCCCTATTTGGAGAAGTCATAACCCTTAGTCAATGATATACATCACTCATAATTAAAAATTAGAGAATGATGTAAAGCAGATATATATCAACAGGGTATACTTAAACATGTAATAAAGCACACATGTATACTCATTCAGCATTACAGAACAACCAAGAATTAGACACATTCTACTGAATCAATCATGAAATATATTTATCAAAAACTGTCCAAACATTGTGTTCAATACATTGTCAATGATTTACAAAAATATATTTAGATGTAACAAATTACAACATTCTTCAGTCTAATCTTAATCTAATTCTGCTCTGGTTCTTTTATAACTATGCCTTTCCCAGCTTGTATTTTGGCTTTTACAGCAGCAGCAGCAGCAGGCTCAGTATCAGCAACCTTCTTCCCTTTGGAGTCCTTCTTCTTAAGTTCTTCAGCCTTGATTTTCTGCCTTTCAAAATAATGATAGGGCTTAGGAAAGTACTTGCTAGGCTCCACAGCTGTAGGAGGTAGCTTTCCTAACTTAGCCTTCCTTCTATGCTGGACAATGGCTTCCTGCCTACTCTCATGCTTCCTCCATTCTGCCTCTGAGAACCACTTGTTCCTCTCATGTGCATTGTCCTTGGCTGCTTTCCAGGCTGTGAGAATGATGTTTCTAGAAGTAGGGCTCCACTGTTCAAAATCTGGTTTTTGCTCAGCAAGTTCCCTGAACTTCTTCTTTGACAGCCTTGTCTCTTCCTCTTTGTCCATAGCCTCTTGCATAGCAGTTGTAATAGGTTGAACAACCTTTTCCAGAATAACAGTTGGCTTTCCAGCAGCTGGGCTATACATTGTGCTTACTTCAGCATGAACCATATCAAAATCTGGAGGTGGATAGATCACCTGAGCTACTTCCTGTTGCTCTCCTCCAAGATATGCACTTTGAATACCAGATTCAGCTACATTGTCATCATCACACAGGGGAGGATAGCCCAGTGTAGCTCTGATGGAATTAGAAATCCATTTGGCATGGTCAGAGCTAGCTTTGACTAACACCCTCTCCCCCTTTATGACTTCTTGTGCTACATGATCTCTCACATCATCTTTCTGGAACCTGATTTGGCCATCCAAGTACCTGATCCCCTCTTTAAAGAATGGTTTCAGCTTGGTAAGTTGTTCAGAGATTGCTTTCTGTGAATCTTGTATGGCAGTCTTGACAGCAGTAAGCTCAGCTTGAAAGAGTTTATCAAAATTAGCCTTTGCAGCATCAGTAGAAGTAGATGTTTCAGCAGACTTATTCTTTAATTCAGTTACTATAGCATTGTGGGATGCAGTCAAATTATCATTCATCCTCAATTGATTTTCCAGCACATATCCCTGCTTCAATGCTATATCATCTACTTTGTCTTTGATCTGTTCTTGATGTTTAGCCAGGAATACCACTGCATTTCCACCCTTGTGGAAGCAATCATTCATTTCCTTCTTATTCAGGTTCATCTCAAACCTGATTGACTTGATATCTTGAGCTAAATCAAACTGTAAAGACTTGTGGCCTTCATCAATATATTTCTCTATAGCCCTCCTTTGCTCATCCAGCTTAACTTGCATTGCTACCATTAAGCTGCTGTAATCTGTTGATGGAGCTTGTTGGACTAGGGAGTGTTGAGCAACAGTTTGTAGAGCTTTCTTATAGCTCTGACTCCTTCTTTTGAATACAAAGAACTGCTTCTTCTTAGCTTGCTCAGCTTCATCATCCTCAGACTCTGAAGTACTTGCTATATTTACCCTATCCTTAGGGCTTGAGGGTTTGTCAGCTTGCACATCTAGTGCCTTCTCAGTGTGTAGCCTATAGGCTCATCCTGAACTTCCAAGTTCTCCCCCTCAGCAGCAGCACCCTTCTCTTCATCAGCAGCATTCTTGGCCATATCATAATCCTCTTGATCTAGATTCAGAAATAGATCTTCCATTGTGTATTCAGGAGGAGACTGTGCAGGAGATGTACCGGGTTCATCAACCACTTTATCAGGAATCACTACAGATGTGTCTGGAAGAACAACATCTGGTAGTTGATTTGTTTGCTGAGTTTGCTGATGGACATCAGACAAATCAGAATCTATTATAGAAAAATCTAAAGTATTGAGGTCAGAAAGTACCTCTTGGATAATTATTGTAGCTTGCTCACTTTCCAGTGTAGATGGTTCTTCTACACCTGGAAGCTCCCCCTGGCTTAGATCCCTAGGGATGGGACTAGTGTGAGGCAGCTCCCCCTGAGTCTCAGCCACATCTTTAGCAGCAGGGGTCTTTTCTACTATCTCCTCCTCTTGATCATCAGGTGTGAACACCACCTGTTCTTCACTTCCAGAACTGCTGAGGACACTTGGGCCACAACAGCAGTTTTTCTCTTCTTCCTTGGAGGGGAATCCTTCTTAGAAACTGGCTTCTCTGGAGTAGGAACTTCCTTAGACAGTACTCTTTCCCATCTTGAAAGTATTCTCATATCCATCCTCCTCATATGATTGATTTTAGCACCAGCAGCATTGCTCATTACCTCTGGTATTGTACCAGCCAGGTAGAGACTAAGTATCCTGCCCAGATTGGGCTTCTTCAGACTTTCCTTTACTTTCTCAAACACAACCATGGACCAGTCTGTTTTGAGATTGAAAATGATTCTAGTCATAACACTGAACATGGAGGCTGACACCCTGTCATGCCCTCCAGGTTTACTGAGGATAACTTTACCCACAACTTCTGACAGAAACTTTCCTTGGGTATTCATTCCTCTCCTGTTGAATACTGATCCTATCTTCAGCTTAGGATCTAGACCACACCAGGTAAGTGCTTCTCTGGTCTTAGATGTAGTCACTTCCTCTTCATCTTGAACTTTAGGTAGCTGAAGTACCTTTCTCAGAGACTTGGGTGAAATCTTGACCTTGGTGCCATGCACCCTTGATTTGATTCTGTAGCCTGAGTCATCTACAGAAGCTCCAGTAAGAAATTCATAACTTCCTTCTTCCATATCTTGGTTGGTTCTGAAACCAAGAACTCCAATCCTGAATCGGTGACTAGGGTTATCACCGATTTGATTTCTTGATCACCGTCGTCGAATGCGCCACGCACCAGTTCATAGCCTTCGTTAACGTTCTCTTCCAGCTTGGGAGCCATTAGGGTTTGGAGAATTAGTCTTTAGAGAAGAGAAATGTCGACACAAGAGTTTTGGTCTCGAAACTTTGAAAGCGTGTCGACAAACAAAGACAGAACCCTATTTATACCTTTCTTGTTTGAAGACGAACAGGCGGGATGAATTTCTAAAGATGTGTCGACACTGTCAATAAGTGTCGACACTGACTTATAATGTCTCGACACACATGTGTCGACACAAGTTTAGTCAACAGATTTTATGTGTCGACACTTGGTTAAGTGTCGACACCACACTACTCGACATGTAGTCGAGACTTTACTTAGAAAATTCTGAGTAAAACTTAAGTGTCGACACCTTATTGGATGTGTCGACACCTACTCGACATGTGTCGACACTAACATTCTGAAGTGTCGACACCAACTTCCTAGATGTGTCGACACCATTTTCCTGAAGTGTCGACACTTACTATTCTGTGTCGACATAGACTTGTCTATGTGTCGACACCTTTTTACTTAGCCAATTTTTAGTTCTGTAAACTTAGTCTAAGTTTATCATACCTAGTTCAATTTTGAACCTATTGAACTTAGCTTCTTCTAAGGGCTTAGTGAACATATCAGCTATCTGATTATCAGTTCTAACATATTCAAGTGCAATATCATTTCTTTCTACATGCTCTCTAAGAAAGTGATATTTAATCTCAATATGTTTAGTTCTACTATGTGATACAGGATTGTTAGCTATTGAAATAGCACTAGTAGAATCACAGTAAAGTGGAGTTCTACTTACCTGAAATCCATAGTCTTCTAACTGATGTTGAATCCACAGAAGTTGAGCACAGCAACTTCCTGCAGCTACATATTCTGACTCAGCTGTGGAAATAGCCACACTGGTTTGCTTCTTACTGCTCCATGAAATGAGTCTTCCACCTAGGAATTGACAGGATCCAGTAGTGCTCTTTTTATCTTCTTTGCATCCTGCAAAGTCTGCATCTGAATAGCCTGTTAGATCAAAATCTCCATTCCTAGGGTACCAGAGGCCTAGATAGGGAGTGCCCTTTAGATATCTCAAGATTCTCTTGACTGCAGTCAAGTGAGACTCTTTGGGGCAGGCTTGATACCTGGCACAAACACATGTAGCATACATAATGTCAGGCCTACTTGCAGTCAAGTATAGTAGGGAGCCAACTATCCCTCTATACAAGGTTTCATCTACAGGTTTCCCTGCATCATCCTTGCTTAGAGACATACTTGACCCCATAGGAGTCTTCATGGTACTGGATGAATCCATACCATACTTCCTTATGAGTTCTAGGGTGAACTTGGACTGACATATGGATAGACCACTTCCAGTCTGTTTAACTTGGAGACCCAAGAAAAACTTCAGTTCTCCCATACTACTCATCTCAAATTGACTTTGCATAAGCTTTGCAAACTTTTTGCAAAGGCTACTTTCAGTAGACCCAAATATAATGTCATCTACATATATTTGGACAAGTATGACTTTGCCTCTAGATTCCCTAAGGAATAGAGTCTTATCTATTTTCCCCCTTGAGAACTTGTTCTCAATGAGGAAACTAGATAGGGTTTCATACCAAGCTCTAGGTGCTTGTTTTAACCCATATAATGCTTTCCTAAGTCTATACACATAATGTGGAAGAGTAGGATCAACAAAACCTAAAGGCTGCTCCACATAGACTTCTTCTTTCAAATTACCATTTAGGAATGCTGACTTCACATCCATTTGGTATACCTTGAATCCTTGATAGGTTGCATAGGCCAAGAACATCCTTATGGCTTCCAGTCTGGCTACTGGAGCAAAGGTTTGATCAAAATCAATACCTTCTTCTTGCCTATATCCTTTTGCAACCAGTCTTGCTTTATTCTTTATGATGACCCTTGTTCATCTAACTTATTTCTGTAGATCCACTTAGTTCCTATAACATTGTGGTCTTTAGGCTTTGGAACCAGCTCCCAAACTTTGCACCTTTTGAACTGATTAAGTTCTTCTTGCATAGCTTCAGTCCACTGTGGATCTTGTATAGCTTCTTCAAATTTCTTTGGTTCTATTTGAGACAGAAAACTTGAATATACTACAGCATTCTGATTTCTGCTCCTTGTCTGAACACCTTGTCTTGGATCTCCAATTATCAGCTCTACTGGATGATCTCTTAGATGCCTGTTGGCTGGAGGCATCCTTACTTCTGGTTGAACTTCTTCAGCATCTTCATCAAGCTGAGTTCCTTGTACTTCTTCAGCTCCTGGTACATGTAGTTCTCCCCTGGACATAAGCCATCTTCTTCTACTTGCTGTCTTGCAGCAGGTACATCTTCTATGGTTAGCTTGTCCATCTTCTTAGTAAGACCTGTGGGGCTGCATACATTGCTAGACAACTCATTGTTAATTAGTTGTGTCTCATCAAAAACTACATGCACAGACTCCTCTACAACTTGTGTAGTCAAGTTGTAGACTCTATAAGCCTTACTATTATTGCTGTACCCAACAAACACTCCCTCTTGGGACTTGGCAGCAAACTTAGTTAGGTAAGACTTTCCATTGTTAAGTATGAAGCATTTGCAACCAAAAATCCTGAAATAGGATAGATTTAGTTTCCTGCCTTTCACAACTTCATAGGGGGTCTTGTTTAACCTTTTAGTGATGGTAGCCCTATTTATCACATGGCATGCAGTGTTAACTGCTTCAGCCCAGAAATATTCTGGCAGTGATGAATCACTTAATAGGGTTCTACCAGCCTCTATCAAGGTCCTATTTTTCCTTTCAGCAATGCCATTTTGCTGAGGTGTTCTAGGTGAAGAGAATTCTTGAAATATCCCATAGTCTTCACACAGCTTTGTCATGCTTTCAGACTGAAACTCAGTACCATGGTCACTTCTAATTTTGACCACTGTACAGTTCAATTCATTCTGAATTTGCTTAACAAAACTATAGAAGACACTAGGTGTTTCAGATTTCTGCTTTAAGAAGAACACCCAGGAAAACCTTGAGTAGTCATCAACAACTACAAAGGTATAGACCTTCCTACCTAAGCTGTGAACTGGCATTGGACCAAATAGATCCATATGCAAGAGGTATAAACACCTCACAGCATCTTTGTTGTCTAAGCTTCTAAAGGTGGATTTAGTCTGCTTGCCCTTTTGACAAGCTGAGCAAATGCCATCTTTGACACACTTAACTTGAGGACCATTCCTCACTAACTCTTTACTAAAGAGTTTGCTAATAGTCTTGTAGTTAAGATGGGCAAGCCTCTTGTGCCATTTGACACATTGAGAGACTGTCTCATCAGCTACAAGACACACAGGAGAACCATTGTTCTCAATCATAATGTCTAAGCAGTAGACATTCCTCTTTCTATATCCTGTCAAAATGATCTCTTGATCACTTGACCTCTTGATATGACAACCATTTTTAACAAATGAGATGTCATACCCTACATCACTTAACTGACTTATACTAATGAGGTTGTGTTTCAACCCTTTAACATAAGCCACCTTGAGTAATGGTAACAAGGTTTGAAGAGATGTTACCAAACCCTTTGATGATTCCTTTTTCAGAACCACCAAAGGTCACTTTAGGACCATTTTTGATTGGAATGTAGTCCTTCAGTAGTCCCCTTGTTCCAGTCATATGTCTGGAACATCCACTATCCAAGTACCATGTTGGGGTATGGCCACTTGGATTCACCTGCAAAACAAATTAATGAACCTTAGAACCCAAAGTAAACTTGGGTCCTTGGTGATTGTTAGTTTGCAACTTGACAAAGCTACCTGTTGGCTTTCACCAAGTAACTTGCTACTCATCTTGGCACTGGCATTGTGCCAACAGTCCATTGCAAAATGGCCAATCTTGCCACAGCACCAGCATTCAAACTTGTTGTACCTTTGCTTAGGTACAACCTTTGCTGTCTTGACTACAGCAGGCTTGTTGAATGTTGGGGCTTTGCCCTTGGACTTGGACTGATCCTGAACAGTCCTAGCTGGTTTAATAAAACCCAATCCAGCCTTTCCTTTATGATGAACAAATTCATCAATCAAGGGTAGCACTGATTTAGGTTTTGAAAACCTAGCAACTAGCTCTTTTTCCTTCTGGAGATTGATCTCCAGTAACTTAATTTGATCATTTTTATAAGTGATAGTTCCCATCTGAATCACAGTAATGTGTTTCAGCCTGGCTACCTCATTGAGCTTTTGATCAAATTCCTTCTCAAAGTCTGTTGCAGCTGCCTTTAGATCAGCAATTTCCTTTGCCTGACTTTTGGCAAGGGACTTGCCTTTCTTATAGGCTTGCAACAGTACTTTATATTCATCTAAGAGCTGATGAATATCTCCCTCAGATTCAGAAACACTTCCATCACTTGATGAAGATGAATCTGACTCTGAACTAGAACTGAAATCTGAACTTTGAGTTGGACTTTGTACCTGACTAGGTCCTGGCTGCTCCAGGATTTTGGTACTTTCAGTCAATGCCATCAGTCCTTGGCACTGACTCTCTTCTTGTTCATAGATTGATTCCATGATCTGCATAAACTCTTCTTCTTCTTCAGCAAATAGCCCTATGTAGGCTTCAGCATCTGTCTCAGTGTCTGAAGAAGAAATGTCTGAAAGAGTCTTCTCATTCTTTGCAACAAAGGACTTCTCCTTCTTTCCTTTGAAGTGAGTCTTCTTTCTGTCACTGGATTCTTTTCTTCTCTCAGGACAATCTGCAATAACATGCCCCTGTCTATTGCAGCAGTAACATACTATCTTAGACCCAGTTGCCTTGCTAGTCTTTGTCTTTTTCTTGTCCTTCTTTGAAGGCTTCTTCTCCTGATACTGAGCTTCTTTCCCTTTGGAAAATGAAGGTCTGGACCTCCACTGTTTCTTCTTCAGGAATTTCTGAAAATGTCTGGTGAATGCAGCAAAGTCTTCATCACTTTCACTGCTTGTAGACTTTGTACTAATAGACTCATCAGATTCTGATTCAACTACCTCTGGAGGAGGGGTTGATGACTTAGTCCTGCCCTTTCTAGGTACTTCTGACTTGAAGGCAACAGTCCTTTCTCTGTGCTCAGTCCTTGTTGATTTTTCCTCCTCTTTTCTCACTGACAGCTGCATCTCATAAGACAACAACTTGCCAAACAGTGTGGGAGGAGGAATTTCTCCCAACTTTGCCATTTCTCTGATGGCACAGATCTTGGTGTCCCAATCTTTGGTTAGGGACCTTAAGAACTTATCATTCAATTCATAGTTAGTGAACTCTCTTCCATAGGACATGAGTTCATTAACAATTCTATAAAACTTTTTGTAGCTTTCAGTGATGCTATCTCCTCTTCCTTGCCTAAAGCTCTCATACTCTTGATTAAGCAAGGACTTTCTATCTTGCCTAACTTCTTCAGAACCTTCCATATAGACAATGAGGGTATCCCACATTTCTTTTGCTGTTTTACAATGAATTAGGTTCTGAAAAGTTGCATCATCTATGGCACTTACTATTATGTTTTGTGCCCTTTTGTCCATAGTGGCTAGGACAATTTCATCCTTGGTCATCTCAGAGAAATCCTTAGGAGTCCTCTGATTTGCATCCAATACTGAGATCTTCATGGGCACATAGGGCCCCTCTTTGACTGTGATGTAGATCCTAGGGTCAGAGGCTTCCATGAACAGCCGTACCCTTTCTTTCCAGATTCCAAAAATCTCTTTTCTGCATATGGGCAGTTTCATTGAACCCAATTCCTTGTGATTCTCTGAAGAACCCATGTTTCTTGATTTTCTTGAAACTGTGTTCTGACTTATCCTAAATCTGCCAAACTGGATCTCCTCAGACAGTTAGTCCTTTTTGAGCAACCTCCCTCTGATACCACTTGAAAGATATGGTACCTAAACACCTAGAGGGGGGGGGGTGAATAGGTGACCTAAACCTTTTTAAAACTTTTTTGGCAGCACAACAGTTATTTCACAGATTACTACAGCTAACAGCAATTACAGAAATCAAACAGTCAATCCACAGCACAGCACAGTAGACACACTAATTTATAGTGGTTCCCCAATCTTTGGGTACATCCACTTTCCCCCTTCGCCTATCTAGCAGTGTACTAGATTCGGCCAAACTTCTCCACTATCTCAGAACCCAACAAGGTTCCTACACCTCAGGCCCAAAGCCTTACACTCAGCCACAAAGGCCTACACTCAGCCACCCAGGCCTACACTCAGCCAATTAAGGCCTACACTCAGAGTTCTTCAACTCCTACACTCAGGCAATCAAGCCCTACCCTCAGCCTTTATAATATAGGCTTACAATTCTCTCAGATCCAATGGATCCTACAAGTTAAAATAGAAATACAATTGCTAACTCTACAACTCAGAAAATAAGAGAGGAGTTGAGAGTTTCTTGAAGAGTTCTTGGAAGAACTCAGTTAGATCCAAACTGACTTAGCTTCCTTCAAAGCTTCTTGAGTTAGAACTGAATTAGTCTGAATCTTCTGCAGTTGTTCCTTGACCTCTGCTTCTTGAGATCCAGATGTTTCTGAATCCTTCTTCTCAGCCTTAGTTCCAAAGACTGAATTCTTGATTGGAGCTCTCTCTCTCCAACTTCTTAGATCTGCAGTTGGACTGACAGATCTTCTTGTGTTGATCCTCTGTATATGACTTTTCTGATTTCTTGAAGAATCTGATCAACCACTTTAAGTATTCTTCACAACTACTTGTAACCAACAACAATCAATCACACACCCTTTCTGTAAACAATGGGTGCCTATTTATAGGCTTCCTTCATGGTAACCGGCTGATCCGATTCATAACAGACTTCTGATTTCTCTGACAGTTGCAGTAGACCGGCTGGATCGGCAGCTGTCATGTCAACCAGTCACTTCTTGAAATTCTCTAACTGTCAGATAGTGTCGAGACTTTCTGTTCTTAAGTGTCGACACTTATAGACTAAGTGTCGACACATGTTGTGTAAGTGTCGACACAAGTCTACAAGGTGTCGACACAATTCCTTGTATGTCTCGACACAGATTCTTCTGCATGTGTCGACACTGAAATTGAGTGTCGACACAAGTCTTGTTCTTCATTCTTTAACTGTATTCTTCTAAGTGTCGACACATGTTCTTTGTGTCGACACATCTTCATGTGTTGAAACTGTCAAGTGTCGACACTGCTTCTTGGTGTCGACACAAGTCTTCACTTTTGTTTCTTCAGCTGAGTGTCGACACATTCCTTTAGTGTCGACACTTGTACTTAGAATATTTTGTAACTTTTCTGTTCTTTGCTGAGTGTCGACACAGCTCCTTGTGTCGACACTTTCTTCAAGTGTAGAGTCTTCAACTAAGTGTCGACACATTGTGCTGAGTGTCGACACTTTCTTCAAGTGTTGACTCTCCTGGTTGTGTGTCGACACATTGTGCTGAGTGTCGACACTTTCTTCAAATACTGACTCTTCAGCATAGCGTCGACACATTGTGTTGAGTGTCGACACTTGTACTTAGATTCTGCAGACTTTTGCTGAGTGTCGACACATCTTCAAGTGTCGACACTTTCTGGTGTAGACTTAGCTCTTCTAGGTGTCGACACTTCTGCTAAGTGTCGACACTGCTTTTCTGCATACTTCTTCACTGAGTGTCGACACAGCTCCAAGTGTCGACACTTTCTGTCTGGTGTCGACTCTTCATCCCAGGTGTCGACACAATGACTCCAAGTGTCGACACTGCTTGTCTGGGTGTCGACACAAGCTTTCTCAAGTGTCGACACTTTCCCTCTGGGTGTCGACACATGGACTTAGAAACTTTTAGCTTCAGTCTAGTGAATACCTAACCTGCACAAGTAACTCAAACACACATCAAATACATTATGATGTATATCATTGAGTTAGGTGAGGCATCTTCAAATCAGGTACATTTGACCAATGTACCCAACACTCTTCCTCTGCTTCTGAACTCATCTGCAAATTATAGGAAAACTTTCTGCAAGGTCACGCCCTCGGTCACGCCCGTGACCTAGGGCGTGTCAGGCTCGGAAACCGCTGTCTTGAAAGCCCGGGAACGTTGGCGAGAAACCGCCAAAATCTGTTAAATTGTGGGTCACTCCCCTAGGTCACGCCCGTGACCTAGGGCGTGTCACTTCGGTTTCTGGAAAACCGCGGGAAGCTGAAAACGGCGGGAGTAAATTCTGGCAATTCCTGAAGTGTCACGCCCCTAGGTCACGCCCATGACCTAGGGCGTGTACTGACCGGGTCAGCAAACGGCTGGAAACGGCGCAATCTGTCATCATTTCGGCAGTTTCGGGTTGGTCACGCCCTAGGTCACGCCCGTTACAGGGGGGCGTGTACTTGGGAAATGTTCCAGAATTGCCCCGGGAAGATTTCTGGAGAAAATTATTTTCTTGAACTAGACACGCCCGTGTTCACACCCTGGTCACGCCCGTGTCCTTGGGGCGTGTACTTGTGAAATTCTCCAGATTTGTAGAGGACGTCGTCCTCTTTCCGTTGACTGGTTGCACGTCCCGTAACTCTTCCTGGTTTGAAAGTTATGGCCATTTGAATTTCAGCTATCCGTGACAAAAAATGTTAATTGCCTCCATATATTTTCAGATCTTTGCCATGAACTTGAAAATGATATTTGCAGCTCATATTGACCTGAAATATAAAAATAAACGAATTATTATATATATTAATATAAAGATAAATAAATTATACTATTTATTTATAAAAAAACTAAACTAAAATAACTATATAAATTAACTTATCAAATACCCTCATACTTAATCTTTTGCTATTCCAGAGCAAAACTATGAGAAGTATTTATAAGAAAATAATATAATTTTTTTAATCAAACTAAAAAATTATCAAATCAAAAGAGAGTTAAAAATTAATTTTAGGGATTCAAATTTTTAAGTCCTAAAATATGAAAGTAAAAAGTGAAGAGCTAAATATTTAGCAAAGTTTTCTCTAATAAAATAATTAGAACTCAAAATTAAGTATTTAGCAAACAAAATTAGATTAAAAATTATAAACACTTTTTCCAATAAAAAGAGACTTCAAGGAAAATCAAACTACTACTTATGCTCTTTTACAAATTTAATTTAAATCTAAGCAATTATATTGGGTTTTGGGTTTGAAAAAAAGGAAGATTGAAGAGATCTTAGATTGGGGGTGATGAATTTTATCCTCTCACCCCGCACAAAATTTTTTTTTCTTTTTTGATGTTTTTTTTTCTTCTTTTTTTCTCTTCAAACAAAATTGCTTAGGAGTAATGAATTTTATCCTCTTACTCCTTTTTTTGGGGGTTACATATGTGTACCAAGGAATACTTGATTCCCATGACATATGATCTAACCAAAAAGAAAAAATGCATATGTGTACCAGGGGATAATGAATTTTATCCTCTTATCCCCGTGACATATGATCTAACAAGAAAGTTAAAAAAAGAGAAGAGCTATCAAAAATTTAGATTAAATTAAAATTGTTGGAGAGCAACTATAGTAAGTTAAAATTTCCTAAGAATCTTAAAATTTAAAGTGGAGATAATTACAATCTAAAAATTGTTAAACTAAGCACTATAAAATTGAAACTAATTAAAATAAAAGAGAAAAAGGCTAAATAAATTTCCCTAAACAAATTTACTTCATAAATTTATTTCTTAAAATCAAATCACCTAAAAATTAAATTTAACTAACTTTGATGAAATAAAAGATTAGAAAATCAAAAATTATAAAAATTCTTATAAATAAACTCAAAATAAATTTCTGAAATGTCACAAAAATATTAAGTAAGGGTTTATTATATTTTTTGAATTTTCTTTTTTTTTAATTTTTTTATATTAAAACGAAAAAAAAATTAATTTTTAAAGATTTTTCTATTTTTTGTTTTAATTTTTATATATTTTTCTATTTTTTTCGATAAAAATAATAAATAAGAATCCACCCCCATACTTAAAAATAAACATTGTCCACAATGTTTATAAATCAAGTAGAAGGGGGAAAAATAATTAGTGAAAATTTTAAGAAAAATTCATAAAAATTAAAAGATAAGCAAGGGGTGTCTCCCAAGAGCGCTTTTCTTTTTCACTAATTACTTAAAAATAATTAGTGAAAATTCTTTAAGCTAGACGGTTATTGTTAGGAGAATGAAAAATAAAAATGTAAGTGAATGGGTAACTCCCTTAATTCGCGCTTAGGTGAATACGCCGAAGACGATCCACCAGCTACTCCTCCGCTTGCTTCTTGATTTGTCTTCTTAGAACATTTGACTTGAAAATGTAAATTCACATCACATATACATACCTGAGGTGATGTGAATTTCTGTAGATGAGCGGCAAATGGATCATTGACGACGTGTGATTGCAACGACTCATCATCTTCATGAAATTCATTAGTTAAAGAAAAATCAAAAGCAAATGCGTCAGAAAAATCTTCGCAAGGAGGAGGCTCTTGTGAAGTTATAAGATTAGGCTCGGGTTGTTTATTTTCTAAAATTAATTTTTCATCCGAAAATTTATTTAAAATAAAATCGTCGGAAGCATCAAGTTCATAAATTTTCGCTCCTAAAAAGTCATAAATTGTGCATGGAGATTCATTAATAGGAGGAAAATTGGGAGTAGTGAGAGGAGAAACATATTCTTCTTCTGCTCCCAATGTGTCCATACACCTATCAAGTTCTTGAAATAAAAGTTTTTCTTCTTCTTCGGTATAAGCAACTACGGGGGGACAGGAAGATTCATGTTTCGCATTAGTGACATTATCCGAAAAAGAGGAAAAATCACTAAAAGTAATAAAAGTCTCATCCAAATTTTGGGAAGAAAAATCAAACGGAAATGTAAAAGAATCCCCAAAATTAGGAGAGAAATCTTGCGGTGCGGAAAAAGAAGAACAAAAATTCGGATCTAAATAAAAATCTTCATTACTCGGGAAGCTTTTCGGGAGATCATGCCGGAAATCAACATTCGAGGAAGAGGGAAAATTACAAAAATCAGAAAAATTGTTCGCAGTGAAGCTTGAAAAAGTATTTTCATGAAAATTTGAAAAATTAAAATTGGAAAAATTATTGGAAAAGTGAGTTTCATGGAAATTAGATAAAGGGTGCTGATTAAAGTAGGAAGAATGATTTTCATAATTATTATCAAAATTATAAGAATAATTTTGATGATAAAAATAATAACATTCCTCACTCCGATGAGTGACACCACAATAAGAACAAGAAATTTGGCGCTGTCTTGCGGCTTTCAAAATATTTAGTTGATTTTGAAGCTTGGTAATTTTGGCGGCCAATTGCGATAACATTTTCTTTGTAAAAAGAAATAAAATAAAACAACCGTTACTTAATAGAATGGAATTCAGAAAAGAAAATGAAAAAGTGAATAGGGGTAGAGAACGAGAATGATAAAATTAATACAATTCACGCTTTCAAAATATCAACAAAAATGGTCCCCGGCAACGGCGCCAAAAACTTGATGAAGATTTTTATAGTTTTAAAAATGTATCCAAACTATAATCTCGAAATAGGCAAGTGTACCTATCGAAATATAGTATAGAAAATTGTCGTATTAAACTCGGGACCTGTTGAGTACTTCTACTCACGCAAATTAATATTATTTTATCTAGATATAAAATAAGTAAATTAAACTATAGCTAGAAAAATTAAATAGAAGAACACACTTGATCTAGACTAACTTTGAAATAAAATGAACTTATCTTAAGGGCAAACTTCTAGATTATCCGCGTCGACCGTGGAGGTTCCTAAAATACGAAAACGCCTCTCTCGAGAATACACTCTCGACTAAACTTAGGTTGATCGATTAAGACCTCTCGGCCAGTCGAAACCCCTAAGCCTGCTTTAGGAGGTGAACCCCTCTATTGGATTCTACTCCAATCCGGAAGAGTTATGTCGTCCTCTCTCGAGGATTGCAATCAACTCCTTTTATCCTTGAGTGATCTCTCCATATCTGCAACCTCTCGGTCATTTAGAATACGGATCTTAGATCGGAAACGAAGCTAATAAATCAAAGATAACTCGAAACGATAAGAAAAGAGTTTGACAAAAAGAAGTAGTTTATTATATTGAAAAGATTTTCATGATCAAGTGGAAATGAAAATAGGGATACATGGATAACAAAATAAAAAGTGCTAAAATTAAAGATTAAACTATGAAATTGAAAAGTACATAAATAAAATACATAAAAAACAGGAAAATAATCTGCTGAAGCTACTCCTAGATTGGCCTCCTCGCTCTTCCTCTGCTTCTGAACTCATCTGCAATTTATAGGAAAACTTTCTGCAAGGTCACGCCCTCGGTCATGCCCGTGACCTAGGGCGTGTCAGGCTCGGAAACCGCTGTCTTGAAAGCCCGGGAACGTTGGCGAGAAACCGCCAAAATCTGTTAAATGGCGGGTCACGCCCCTAGGTCACGCCCGTGACCTAGGGTGTGTCACTTCAGTTTCTGGAAAACCGCGGGAAGCTGAAAACGGCGGGAGTAAATTCTCAGTTCCTCAAGTGTCACGCCCCTAGGTCACGCCCGTGACAGGGGGGCGTGTACTTGGGAAATGTTCCAGAATTGCCCCGGGAAGATTTCTGGAGAAAATTATTTTCTTGAACTAGACACGCCCGTGTTCACACCCTGGTCACGCCCGTGTCCTTGGGGCGTGTACTTGTGAAATTCTCCAGATTTGTAGAGGATGTCGTCCTCTTTCCGTTGACTGGTTGCACGTCCCGTAACTCTTCCTGGTTTGAAAGTTATGGCCATTTGAATTTCAGCTATCCGTGACAAAAAATGTTAATTGCCTCCATATATTTTCAGATCTTTGCCATGAACTTGAAAATGATATTTGCAGCTCATATTGACCTGAAATATAAAAATAAACGAATTATTATATATATTAATATAAAGATTTAAATTATACTATTTATTTATAAAAAAACTAAACTAAAATAACTATATAAATTAACTTATCAAAACCTGTCCACGTACTGAGCCAGCGACTCCTCCGCCTTCTGCTTAATTAAGAAGATCGACTCCGGGTTCTTCTTCCTTTTCTTAGATGTGGAGAACCGGAGCTGGAAACTCCTACTTAAGTCCTCGAAGCAGTATATCGAACAAGTCGGGAGTTGATGGAACCAGTCCCTAGCTTTGTCCTTTAGGGTGATTGCAAAAAGGCGGCACTTAAACGCGTCAGTCATGGGTCTGATCGAGACAGCGTCTTCGAACCACTGCAAGTGGTGGAGAGGATCATCCTTCCCTACGTAGTAGTTCATCTCGGGCTCTCGGAAGCCCTCTGGAACGGGAGCAGACAGGATCAGCTCGCAAAAAGGGGACCCTCTCGCCGCAGGTCTCACTGCCCCTACTCGCGCGACGACCTCTCCTGGCGAGATGGTACTCGCCGGGCTTGGGAACAGCTCCCTTCCCGGCATGTCTCTCCTGCTCCCTTCCATCATCACCTCCTTTCCCGGCCTTCTCCCCGGTGCATCCTCTCCTACCCGCGCCGAGACAAGTTCCTCCAGAGTCGCGAGAGCTGGCACCGGAGGCAGTGGAGTTGAACAGTCTCCCTGCCGCGAGATCCCTTGTAGTAGATCCATGATCCCCTTGATCGAAGCCATAAACTCTGCTCTCCCTACAAATCCCCCCTGGTTATCCGACTCCCCTCCTTCTCCTTCTCCGTGATCTCCCGCCATGTGGTTGCTCAAGGTTCTTCTCTGAGGGCTGCGGTCCACGCTCACCGCACCAAAAATGTTGGAACCAGCTTTCCGGTCCCTCCTAGAGTTCGAAACAGGATGCAGCCCACACGTACTCTCCTTGCGCTACCGTCCTGACGAGAGTCAGTGACCTGAAAACAGACCGAGGGGACTCAGCTTGGAGGTCCCGCCTCTTACCCGGAAGAACTGTGAGTCTTCCCCTCCCTAGCCAGTGCTGAGCTAGGTACCTGAGAGGAATAAAGTGGAAAGGTTCAACAACCATCTCAGGCACCCCTACCGGTCTATTTATAGGCCCCTGAATCTGCTCTGCAAATATCACTTCTCAATCCACTTGAAAAGACCAAAACACCCTGGGCTGGGTCTGCCAATAGCCAAACTCCGCTGTTCTGGAGAGCTATATGCAGGCCTCCAGGGGTAAAAAGGTAAAACTTTCTGGGGAATAAAGGTAAAATCCCCCCTGGGGGTAAAGAGGTAAAGACCATCTTTTCTCATGTGGCGAGTGGGGAGGGGCCCGTCAAGGTTTTTTGGGGGATCTCGCCTGTGGGCTACTCGCCCACGACAACAGGAGTCCTCGTCTAGCGAGCTCTCACCTATCGAGGTCTTGCCTTATCTCCCGGGCTGCTCCCTGTCGCCTGGGGGCCTTGTCTAGCTAGCTCTCGCCTATCGAGGTCTCGCCTTATCTCCCGGGCTGCTTCCTCCTTTCTAGGGGGTGGGCCTCCCCCGCCTCGCCAGCCTTCCTTCCTTGCTTTGTCGGGCTACTCGCGAGCCCAAGGTTGTACACAATCCCCGCTCTTTACGAGGTTGCCCTAACCTCGGAAAGACAAGTCCAACCGCGGCTCGCGATGCTAAGATTCCTTTGTAGGAATCTTGGGTGGGCCCCTCCTCCCCTCATACTGTCTATAAATATGAGGAGAAAGCCTTCATTTGGAACTCTTTTTGCCTTCATCCTCTCTTTCGGAATGTCTCATAGTCAAAGTTTCCATGAGCGTCTTGCGATTGTGCGAAGGCAAAACAAAGCCGGCACGGATGCCCTTTTCCCAGATCTGGGGCGCACTCCCCCCGCAGCCTCTCCGCCCTCTCGCACCAAGAAAGCGAAAGCTGTCTGCGCTCCTCTCTCGGCGGGCGCAACCTCTTCGGCCACTCCGATAGACAACCCATTCTCTTCCTCGGGGGGGAGGCAGGTGATCACGTTATCTCTCCTTTCTCTTGTCTCGCCTGTCTGATTATGCTTTCTCAGGGAAGTTTTGTTGATTCGCCGGTGCCCGCCGATCCCCCCGATAATGTAAGTCAAGTCCCTCAGCGCACAGACTCGCCCAAGGTGGCCTCCCCACCTCCCTCGCGGAGATAAAACCTCTCGCGAGTGGTGGGGAATCCTCGAATCCCAAGTAAGATCTCTTTCCTTCTCACCTCTCGGTTGATTCGCCTTCTTCTATTCGGCTTGCGCGGGCTCACCCTTGTTTGTAATCTTTCGCTACTTTCGCAGGCATCCACTTTGATTCCGATACTGAGGAAGCTCCCGCGTCTCCCCCCCTCTCGCCCCTTCCTCATCCGGGAGAGATCGAGGACTACCTAGGTGATCCCATGGACCCTCTGGAGTTGAAACGGAGGACTGCCCGTATGTTCCGCAAATATACACACATTATCCGCGAGATGGAGCTCGAGAAGCAAGCCTCCGACCGACGCATGGAGTGGATGGAAGCAGATCATCACCGTCTTTCCACGATGGTGGAGGCGGACGGGGTGTTAGACGGGACTGACCCCCAGGCTATACTGAACGAGACGGATGAACATCTCCGTCTCGCGCGCCGCGGCGTGATCGCCGCTCGCGCCTTTCATCTTCCTGGCCGCCCGCCATGCGCGGGATGTAAGGATGGCCGCTGGCAGTGGGTGCGGAACTAAACTGTCCCAGCCCGTCTCGCCTTCTCTGGATCTCGTTTTTATTAATGTCGCTGTTTTATTACTGCTATGTTGTACAAACTTATTCGGGAGAGACGCCCCTTCTGCGGGACGGTTTTATTTTCTGGCTCTTGGTCACGCAATGGTCGTATCATGCCGTCTTTTCATTATTGCCGTCTTTTCATTATTGCCGTCTTTTCATTAGATATTATTTTATTTTATTAATCCTGTCATGATGGCTTGCCTCGAAAGGATATCTGCGGCGCCTCCGTCTCTTGAGTTCTAGAGAGAGAGTGAGAGAGGGGGAGTGAGATTAAGAGAGAGAGAGAGAGGGGGGAAGAATGAGGCGCCGGGATGTCCCCTCATTTCCCGCCGCCTTACTTTCCCGCCCTTTTCTCTACCTCTTATAAATACCTTCAACCACCACCACTGCCCCTCACTATTCTAAACTGTTCTTTTGATCCCGGCTCCCGTTTCTCCTTCATCATCTCGCGTCTCTCTCTCTCTGGGCCATCCCTTCTTTCTTTTGCCGCTTTCTCGCCAATCATGGGGAAGAAGAAGATCGAAGAGGGCGAGGGTCGCAGCCGCTGCGGGAAACGTTTCGTCGACCATGACTTCCCTCTCGGCAGACTGCTGGAGGAAGACCACGCCCACTTCGCTCGCGAGTACCTCTCTGATAGCTACCCGTCTCGCCCGCCTAAGGTGGGCGAGTGTATCAACACCTTTTATCCCAACGAGCTGGCTTTCCCGGTCTCGCACTTTGAGGCGGGACTGAGGCTTCCCCTCTGGCCGGAGGTTAAATTGGTGCTGAAGTACTTTGGGGTCGTCCCGGCCCAGTTCAACCCCAATGCTATCTCCATGTTGGTCGCCTTCGCCTGCTACCTGCGGCGAGAGCGTATCGAGTTTAGTCTAACCGCATTCCGCAAGCTGTTTTTCTACCACGCCAAGGACGACGTCATTTCTTACTTCACAGGCCAAGGCCTCAAAGTATGCGAGACACCGAACAAGAACCACCATTGGTTGACACGGTTCGTCTTCATACGCGGGGATCTAGGAGGCATCCCCCTCGCCCCGGTATCCCCCGCCGAGTGTTATTATGATACCCCCAAGGTGGGGGGTGCCGAAAAAGAACTCTGCGACTTCTTCGTGGGAAAGAATTTTGAAGTCCAATACCTGCGGCGAGACCTGGACTCGCTCCCCGCCGTTTTCTCGGGCGAAGGTACACCTCTATTTCTTTCTGTCCCCTTAAACCCTTACCTTCCGCTGACTGTCACTTTATGTAGGAGAAAGGACCGTCCCCGTCCATCCCCCTTACCAGAGCAATCGAGCTCTCGCCTTGGCGAATATGGCGGCGGAGGCTGCGAAAGATACACTGACCCCTGTCGCCAAGAAGAGGCCCGCGGGCGAGGGTGCCTCTCGCCTCAGCCCTAAGAAGAAGAAGAAATCTGTGTCCTTCGAGAAGCAGAAGCCGGCCAAGAGAAGAGAAGAGCTAGCGGGGTCTCTATCCCCTATCACCCTGTCATCTCCCTCGCCTCCGCGACGACCCGCCTCGCCAGCCTGCAAGACGGTCTCTGCAGAACCAGCTGTCCACAGCCGGGTTCAGCCCTCTCAGCTTCCTCCTGGCGAGGCTGGCTCATCCAGCTGCCCGGCTCCCGTCTCACATCCTAACTACAATATGGGGCCCGCGACGGAGGATGACGCCGGCGAGCCGGTTCTGATATGGGAGCAAGACCTCCACCGCGTGTCAGTGTCCACCCTTCTCCCTTCCTGGAAGGAACAGGACCACCCCACCAGCCATGCCTTCTCCCTAGGCTTTGGGCTGTATGGCGGTCTTGGCTCCGAACCTGCTGACAACGAGGCATCGCGGGACCTCATTCTAAAAAGCGACCACTCGCAGTTCCGCTCCTTGGAGCTCGCGCACCGGGTCTCGCGCCGTCTCATCTTCAACAACAGGAAATGGAAAGAGGCGGAGACCGGTCTCGCCGCGGAGCGCGAGAAGTCCATTGACCTAGAGAAGCGGTTGAATATTGCTGACAAACTCCTTGCACAGAGCCAGGGCGGCATGGTAAGTTTCCTTATCTTTGCCTTGCTAGCCTTGCCCTTGCTCCTTATAGTCCCTTACTTTCCCCTCTCCCGCAGGATGCCGAGACGGCCAACAGGATGCGCTCGCGTATCGAGGAGCTGGAGGGGGAAAACAAGAAGCTGAAAGCCGAGAATCTTCGCCTCCGGAGCAGTGCGACACCCCCACCGGATCAGTTTCCCGTTCCTTCTCGATATTCCGTGGATGAGGTGGAGGCCATCTGCCGGTACTCAAATATCAAGACTGCGGAGGTTGTCCTCAAGATGATGAAGGAGCTGGGAGTGGTGCACGCTGATGCGGAGACGGTGACTGTCCGCGACCTAGTCCCGCGCTTGTTCGACGAGTCGGACGACAGCGCCTCTTCTGACAACGAGTAGTGCACCATCCCCTGCAATGTCTTTCTCTCGCCCTCTTCTTCTCGTCTAATACTTATGACTGGTTCTTTTTCTTAAAAGGAGAGCGAGGTGTCTCTGCCTTATTAATTTTTGTTTGAAACTTTTTATATGCTAACTGCCGCTTCCCTTTTTGAGGCGCTGTGTAAAAGTTACTCAGGAGGCACCTTTTTAGATGTTATTTTAATTGCCACCTTAATCATCCGCCCTCTCGCTTAGCTACTAGTCCAAAGTGTAGGGCTATTTTTTGGGACGCTGTTTAATTATTACTTTTATTGCCTTCGATTTCGCTTAAAAACCCGCGCGAGGCACCCTTTATCGCTTTTTACCCGTCTTGATTACCTTTGTTAGCGCCGCGCCGCGAGATCATCTCGTGCCGGAATCCCTGGGTCCTGCCATCTCGCCCAGTTGGTTTCGGCCACTTCAGCTCGCTTGAGCCTGGGATGGGGAAAATCCTCCCGCCAGTTGCGAGACCACCTCTGGCGAGTGCCGGCCAGGGACCCTCTTCCCCGGCCCAATTCTTGGCCCCTCTCTGCTTTAGGGACTATCACCCTTTTGATGAATCATGGATTTTTCCCCATGCGAATTATTACCCTTAGACTTGTCCCCTCGAGTGAGTACCACCCTTCCGAAGCACCCTCAACCACCGAGCGAGCCTACAGCCCTGCCAGCTAGATGGGAGCCTGGTCAGCGGGTCTGCTCGGGGTCTCCTCCCCAAAACATCACCAACCACCGAGTGAGCCTACAGCCCTGCCAGCTAGATGGGAGCCTGGTCAGCGGGTCTGCTCGGGGCCTCCTCTCCAAAACACCACCAACCACCGAGTGAGCCTACAGCCCTGCCAGCTAGATGGGAGCCTGGTCAGCGGGTCTGCTCGGGGTCTCCTCTCCAAAACACCACCAACCACCGAGTGAGCCTACAGCCCTGCCAGCTAGATGGGAGCCTGGTCAGCGGGTCTGCTCGGGGTCTCCTCTCCAAAACGCCACCAACCACCGAGTGAGCCTACAACCCTGCCAGCTAGGTGGGAGCCTGGTCAGCGGGTCTGCTCGGGGTCTCCTCTCCAAAAACCACCAACCACCGAGTGAGCCTACAGCCCTGCCAGCTAGATGGGAGCCTGGTCAGCGGGTCTGCTCGGGGTCTCCCCTCCAAAACACCACCAACCACCGAGTGAGCCTACAGCCCTGCCAGCTAGATGGGAGCCTGGTCAGCGGGTCTGCTCGGGGTCTCCTCTCCAAAACACCACCAACCACCGAGTGAGCCTACAGCCCTGCCAGCTAGATGGGAGCCTGGTCAGCGGGTCTTCTCGGGTTCTCCTCTCCAAAACACCACCAACCACTGAGTGAGCCTACAGCCCTGCCAGCTAGATGGGAGCCTGGTCAGCGGGTCTGCTCGGGGTCTCCTCTCCAAAACTCCACCATCCACCGAGTGAGCCTACAGCCCTGCCAGCTAGATGGGAGCCTGGTCAGCGGGTCTGCTCGGGATTGTTTCTACAAAACATCTCGCCTCTGGTGCCCCACAAAGGTCACCCGCACTTTCATCGCACCAATAAAGTACATCAGGATGGTTAGCATTACACATTAATAATAAAAAAGGTGCGAGGGGATAGAATGCTATGGATAAAATCTCTTCAAATCATCACCGCTCCGGGCTCGCTCGAGAGATACCCCGTCCACATCCTGGAGGTGGTACCCTTTTGACTTTAAGACTTCTTTTATTACAAAAGGACCCTCCCAATTGGGGTTTAGTTTTCCTATAGAGGCTCCTCTGCCCGCCGCGTCAACCTTTTTTAGGACCAAATCTCCTTTCACAAACTGTTTTACCCTTACATGCTTGTCGAAGTACCTCGCCATCCGGCGCTTGACCTCCTCCTGCCGGACCATGGCTAAATCCCGGAGCTCCTCCACGAGGTCCAACGAAAGTCTTTGTTCTTCTTCGTTCTCCGCTCTCCATCCTTTGGTTCCTTCCCTTGCTGCCGCTACTCTTGGTGATGTGACCTCAAACTCGACAGGTATGACGGCCTCTAAGCCATGAGAGAGCTTGAATGGGATTTCCACCGTGGCTGTGTTTGGTGTGGTCCTCAAGGCCCATAGTACTGAAGGCAGTTGCTCGACCCAGCTTCCTCTCAAATTTTCCACCTTTTTCTTCAATAGATTGACAATAACCTTATTAGCCGCTTCGACCTGTCCGTTACTTCATGGATGATGAACAGAGGCAAAGCGGAGATCTATCCCCAAACGAATGCAGAAGTCCACGAACTCCCTGCTTGCAAACTGCGGTCCGTTATCTGTCACAATGGGTAGGGGCAACCCATGCCGGCAGATGATCTCCCCCCATACGAAGTTCTTGACTACCTGCGAGGTTACCTTAGCCAATGCTTTCACCTCCAGCCACTTCGAAAAGTAATCTACCATGACTATCAGGAACTTCCTTTGGCCACTCGCTTGAGGGAAGGGGCCCACCAGATCTAGTCCCCATATAGCGAATGGCCAGGGAGCTGTGATGGTCCGCAACCTCTGGGCCGGAAGGAGCTGAAGGGGGGCAAATTCCTGACACCTTTGACACCTTTTCGCGTACCCCTCCACATCTCTCCGGAGGGTGGGCCAAAAGTACCCCTGCCTCAGCACCATCCCTTCTAAAGTCCGGCTCCCCGAGTGACTTCCACATTCTCCCGAGTGAATCTCTTGCAGGACCTTGGGAGCCTCCTCCTCTGACACGCATCTGGCCAGCAGGCCCGACAAGGTTTTGCGATATAGAACTCCATCCTTCAGCAGGTAATACGCCGATTTGTATCTGGTATGCTTCTTGTCGAGTTCCATTGCGGGTAACTGCCCTGATGCCAAAAAGGTGACAAAGGGGTCCATCCACGACCTCGGCTGGCATATTTCCATAAGCTCCCCTTCCTCTATAGTCGGTCTGAAGAGTTCCGTCATCGTTCCCCCGGCTCGAGGGCCATGCTTGGCTAGTTGGTCAACCTGAGTGCTCTCTTCCCTCGGGACGTGCCGAATGGAGAAGCTTCGGAACTGCCCTATGACATCTTTGACCTTTCCTAGATACAACTGGAGGGTGGGCTCCCTTGCCTCGAACTCCCCCTTGATCTGGCCTGCCACCACCATGGAGTCCGTCGAGGCCTCAATGTCTTGTATGCCCAGCTCCCGGGCTAACCTGAGTCCCGCAATGACCGCCTCATATTCTACTTGATTGTTGGTGATTGCGAAATGGATCTTCAAGGCCTGCTCAATCTGGGTCCCTTCCGGGCTAATCAGGACCACTCCTCCTCCAAAGGAATTTCTCCCTGACGCTCCATCTGCTATCATCTTCCAGGTTCCCCGAGGGGACGCCTCCGTTTCCTGGACCTCCACTACATAGTCCACCAGGAAATCGGCCACCGCCTGCGCCTTTATGGCGAGCCGAGGGACGAAGGCGAGATCGAATTCACTGAGTTCTATTGACCATTTTGCCAACCTCCCCGAATGCTCTACCCCCTCCAGGATGCGACGGAGGGGGTGATCCGTTACCACTTGTATGGAGTGGGCCAGAAAATACGGCCAGAGCTTTCGGGCCGAGATGATGAGGGCAAATGCTAACTTCTCAAGAATGGGGTACCCAAGCTTCGCTTTTTTCAGGACCCTGCTCACGTAATAGATCAGAAATTGTTTCTTCCCTTCTTCTCTCACGAGAACCGAGCTCACCGCCACAGCACCTACCCCCAAATATAGAAATAAGACTTCTGCTTCCCTTGGTCCCTGGAGTAAGGGCGCCTGGGTAAGCTGCTGTTTTATGGCCTGAAAAGCCGTCTCACATTCCGAGGTCCACTCGAATCTCTTGCCTCCTCGCAGCGTTCAGAAAAAGGGCGAGCACCTCTCCCCAGCTCGAGAGAGGAACCTGCTTAGCCCGGCCAACTTGCCGGTAAGGCGCTGGACCTCCTTAACATTCCTAGGGGACTCCAGTTCTAGGGTCGCTCTTACCTTTTCGGGGTTGGGCTCCACTCCAGATGGAGTGAGTATGTGTCCCAGGAACTTTCCCCTGCTAGCACCAAATACGCACTTCAGGGGGTTGAGTCTCATCTTATACTCCCTTAGGGTCTCAAAGGTCTCCTCCAGATCTAGGATATGAGCCCCGAGGTCCTTGCTTTTGATCATCAAGTCGTCTACGTAAACCTCGAGATTCCTTCCTCTCTGTTCTCGGAAAATCCGATCCATCATCCTTTGATAGGTCGCGCCCGCATTTTTCAAGCCGAAAGGCATCATATTAAAGCAGAAGCATCCATCCTACGTGACGAAGGTGACGTCCTTAACGTCCGGAGGATGCATGCGTATTTGATGGTACCCAGAAAACGCATCCAAGAAACTCATAAAGGGGAAACCGACGGCCGAGTCAACCAGCGCGTCGATTCGAGGCAGCGGGTAACAATCCTTGGGGCATGCTTTATTTAAAAGAGAAAAATCCACGCACATTCTCCACTTACCCTCCCCTTTTTTGACCATTACAACATTACTCACCCACCTCGAATACTTACAGGCGGAAACAAACCCCGCCTTAAGCAATTTCTCCACCTCCTCTCTAATAGGTCCGGCCATCTTGGAGGCGATGGCCCTCTTCTTCTGTTGTATGGGGCGAGTGTTGGGGTCTAGATTGAGGCGGTGACAAGCGACTTCTGCATCGACCCCTGGCATGTCCGCGGCACACCACGCGAAGACGTCAATATTTTTCTGCACGCAGGTCCTGATCTTCTCCCGGTCCTCCGGGGTGAGCTCGCCACTGATTTTTATCCTTTCTTCCCGGCCTTCCTTGGTGCGTATTTCTACCTCCAGGACTTCCACGGCCGCTTTCAGCCTTGATGGCTCTTCCTCTCCTTCTTGCTCTGCCTGCACATCCTGCTCCTTGGTTTTGCCTTCTACATCGGCCATCATCCTATCTTCCCCCGGCTGTTCCACCTCCCACTTGCTTGCCTCCTCTCCCTCCTGTCGTGAGGCCCTTCTCTTTCCTGGCCGGACCTCCTCCCCGGACGGTCCTCCCTCTTCTTCCCTCTGCCTTCTCTCTCTCCTCCCCACCTCTCCTTTCAGCTCCTCTCCCCCTGCTGCATCCGTCTTTTCGTCCTCCTTTTCTTCTACCATCACCATCTCCCCGAACTCCTCTCCCGCCATTTCTTGCTCCCCCGCAATGCCTCCCACCATTACTACTTCTCCTCCCGCGTCTTCCTCCTCTCTTTGCTCTTCCTTGCCTCCATGTTCTCGTTGCAATTGCTCCATCCGCTTCTCCAACTCCTCCGCGTCTCCCTTCCAGGAGATGGTGTTCACTGCCGTCACGTAGCATTCCCTGGCGGCCTTTGGATCCCCCCGTACCCTGATTTGGGTACCTCCTGAATTTAGCTTCAAGCACTGGTGAAACGATGACGGAACGCATCTGAAAGCGCTGATTAAGGGGCGTCCAAATATAGCGTTGTAACTACTGGGGGCATCCACTATGATAAAGCGGCAATTCCGGGACAGCCCTCCCAGGGTCACCTGAAGTCCCACTCCCCCCTCGACTTCTTTCCTTTCCCCTGAGAACCCAAATAGTGGTCCGTCCGCCGCCAGCACCCTCCGGGCTTCCACCCTCATTGCATTGAATGCCTTCTTGAAAATCACATTCACTGAGCTCCCATTGTCTACCAGGATCCGCGACACCGTGAAGTTTTCGATGGCGGTTCGTATCACAAGTGCGTCACAGAAGGGGTCCTCATGGTCAGGCATGTCTTTCCTTAAAAAGGTAATCTTCTCATCTGGAGGGGGGATTGCGAAGTTGAGGCGACGCTTCGGCGGTACATAGTGTGAAGGCTCGCCTTTCGAGCCGCCTCTATCCCCACCCCCCCCCCATTGATCACTCCAATTCCCCCGCGGTCTCCTTCATCTGCTCGATCCACGCAGCGATCCTCTTCTCCAGTGACTGTTACTTCCTCTATCCTCACCGGCCTGGGCTGCTCTCCTGCCCCTCGAGTTCTCCTCATCTCTAAGAAGTCTGGGCAGTTAGCCGTTGTGTGACCTTCCTCCTCGTGGAAGTCACAATATGGCAACGCCACCTCCCCCCCTGTCTTCCTTCCCGAGGGTTCCTCCTCCTTCCTGCTCCTACTCCTCTTCCTCTCTCCCGACCCCTTCCTCTGCCTCGGCCGATGGCCATTGCCTGTTGCGGATGGGGTAGGGGTGGTCTATGACCGTACCCACACCCCTTCTGGTGGAACCTTCCCGGTCCTCCCTGTTGGTTCCTCCCCCCTTGGGGAAATCCTCTACCTTGTCCTGGGACTGGGCCTCCCTGCTGTCTCCATCCCAGCTCCGGGTACACCTGCGCACTTGGCTCCTCTCTTCTCCTTGCCTCCGGTTGCCTCCCACCTGACTCTTTCGATTCCACCTCTGTAAGCCTTGCTAGCTTCTTTGCAAAAGCTGGGTTCGCCGCCTCCATCGATATTTCCTTTGCCGCCTTCTCCATCAAGCCCTCAAAGGACAGCGGCGCCTTCCGGGTGAGGCTCATCTTGAAGAATCCTTCCCGCAGTCCCACCGTGAAGGCCATCTGGAGGGCAAACCCCGGCACCTCCTGTATATCCAGAATCTCTTCTTGAAACCTGTCCACGTACTGAGCCAGCGACTCCTCCGCCTTCTGCTTAATTAAGAAGATCGACTCCGGGTTCTTCTTCCTTTTCTTAGATGTGGAGAACCGGAGCTGGAAACTCCTACTTAAGTCCTCGAAGCAGTATATCGAACCTGTCGGGAGTTGATGGAACCAGTAGCTAGCTTTGTCCTTTAGGGTGATTGCAAAAAGGCGGCACTTAAATGCGTCAGTCATGGGTCTGATCGAGACAGCGCCTTCGAACCACTGCAAGTGGTGGAGAGGATCATCCTGCCCTACGTAGTAGTTCATCTCGGGCTCTCGGAAGCCCTCTGGAACGGGAGCGGATAGGATCAGCTCGCAAAAAGGGGACCCTCTCGCCGCAGGTCTCAATGCCCCTACTCGCGCGACGACCTCTCCTGGCGAGATGGTACTCGCCGGGCTTGGGAACAGCTCCCTTCCCGGCATGTCTCTCCCGCTCCCTTCCATCATCACCTCCTTTCCCGGCCTTCTCCCCGGTGCATCCTCTCCTACCCGCGCCGAGACAAGTTCCTTCTGAGTCGCGAGAGCTGGCACCGGAGGCAGTGGAGTTGAACAGTCTCCCTGCCGCGAGATCCCTTGCAGTAGATCCATGATCCCCTTGATCGAAGCCATAAACTCCGCTCTCCCTACAAATCCCCCCTGGTTATCCGACTCCCCTCTTTCTCCTTCTCCGTGATCTCCCGCCATGTGGTTGCTCAAGGTTCTTCTATGAGGGCTGCGGTCCACGCTCACCGCACCAAAAATGTTGGAACCAGCTTTCCGGTCCCTCCTAGAGTTCGAAACAGGATGCAGCCCACACGTACTCTCCTTGAGCTACCGTCCTGAAGAGAGTCAGTGACCTGAAAACAGACCGAGGGGACTCAGCTTTGAGGTCCCGCCTCTTACCCGGAAGAACTGTGAGTCTTCCCCTCCCTAGCCAGTGCTGAGCTAGGTACCTGAGAGGAATAAAGTGGAAAGGTTCAACAACCATCTCAGGCACCCCTACCGGTCTATTTATAGTCCCCTGAATCTGCTCTACAAATATCACTTCTCAATCCACTTGAAAAGACCAAAACACCCTGGGCTGGGTCTGCCAATAGCCAAACTCCGCTGTTCTGGAGAGTTATATGCAGGCCTCCAGGGGTAAAAAGGTAAAACTTTCTGGGGCATAAAGGTAAAATCCCCCCTGGGGGTAAAGAGGTAAAGACCATCTTTTCTCATGTGGCGAGTGGGGAGGGGCCCGTCAAGTTTTTTTGGGGGATCTCGCCTGTGGGCTACTCGCCCGCGACAACAGGAGGCCTCGTGTAGCGAGCTCTCGCCTATCGAGGTCTTGCCTTATCTCCCGGGCTGCTCCCTCTCACCTGGGGGCCTTGTCTAGCTAGCTCTCGCCTATCGAGGTCTCGCCTTATCTCCCGGGCTGCTTCCTCCTTTCTAGGGGGTGGGCCTCCCCCGCCTCGCCAGCCTTCCTTCCTTGCTTTGTGGCCACGTACTGAGCCAGCGACTCTTAGCCGCGAAGTCGACACTTTGGTGTCGACAATGTGTCGAGACATTGCACACGGCCTGCGACACGGGCGTGTCGCAGGGCGTGTCAGCCCGTGTCGACACTCGTCCCGGGAAGTCGACACTTTGGTGTCGACAATGTGTCGAGACATGGCACACGGCCTGCGACTCGGGCGTGTCGCAGGGCGTGTCGACCAGTGTCGACACTTAGCCGCGAAGTGTCGAGACCGTGTACATGGCTTGGAGCCCAGGCGTGTCAAGGTGACACGGGTAGGGACACGGGCGTGTCATAGAACCCGTGCAGTGCTCGGGTTGAAAATGGGGAAAAATCATGGGGTACACGGCCGGCTACACGGCCGTGTCAGGTGGAACACGGGCGTGTCAGATCGAACACGGGCATGTTCGATACCCGTGTGAGGTTCCAGGTGATCCGATTTTGACGGCGAATGAGGCACACGGCCCTGGACACGGGCGTGTGCCAGGCCGTGTTCGGTCCAGATTGGGCATTTCAGTCCCGAATCAAAGCCGTTCATTTCTTTGACTGAAGATCCAACGGCTGGGGGTTGTTCCTGAAGGGATATACCCGGGTTTTGACTTAGAAAACCCTCACTTTTTCTTAAGTGATCTCTTTATAAAGTCTTAGAGAGAGAGGAGAGCTAAGTGAAGAAGAAGGAGCTAGATCCGCCATTGGAGGAGCTTCGGAGCTCCGAATCGCAAGCCGACTCCGGATCCACGGAGGCAACGCTAGTGCGGTGATTTCCATCTGATTACTTTCCGATGGCGCCAAAGAGGAACGCAAGGGTAACGATCCTCATCTTGAGCATGAGTCGCTCTCTTTCTTAGCATTGGAAGCCCGCTCTCGCGAGTTTGCGGAGAGTTGGAGGCGTTCCTTCGGGTAGATATGTGAAGTCCCCGTTGTTTAGAGTCCGTATGCGAGAACGGACATAGGCATGATGTGTGAAGCCTACCCGGACATGTTAGTCTGGATCGGTGATGTTGCATTGCATAAGGCCGGAGAAGACTCCGTGCTATTGATTGTTTTTCGGGTTTTCTACGCGGTAGATTGCAGCAGGGAGCCTTGGGGACTAACCCAAAGGTGCACCCGGAAAACTGGGCGGATACGAGATCTTGCCAACTTGCTGGCTTGAGAGCCAACTTGAACATAACGGGGTTATGTGACTTGTGATGGAAATGGGACTCGGTGGAAGTTTGACCCGCGCAGATGGCTTAAATTGTCGTTGCGATGTGAGCACAGGTTAGATGGAACCGTACCCGTTCTATGTTGTTCGGTTAAAGAGACCTAAAGGCACGTGGCACTTACCGTTGGCATAGAGTAGGGTCTTCGGCGGTCGATGGCTTAAATTGTCGTGACCCAGGCCAGGAAGACAAATTGCTCATAGGTTTGGCCGTCCAGGTGGCGGTGGTGAGTCCGGAATGTCTATGGCTTCAATTGAAGTGACATCGACCGGTTCACCGAGAATGTGCCCTGAGTGCACGGGGCGTATGGCCGTGCGAGCCAACGTCTGTGATGTAATGGTTAAGTATATAAATTGCTCGCTTATGCTAATGAAATGCAGGGAAGGAGCATCGCCGCCCCGAGTTGGGGGCGGGATCGTTATAAATTGGTCAGCATTGCTGACCGTTGCCTTGTTTTGCCACCGTGCGGTGGTTTGTTGCTTGCAGGTGCAGCTGGACCGAGCGGTCAATAGCGGGCTAAAGCCCTTTTTGCGAAGCCGGCCCTTGAAGGCCCAAGTAGAAATGTTTATTGCTTTATTCATGTATGACCGGCCTGTGTGTCGTGGTTTGTAAATCATGTAACAGTCAAGTGAAACATTTTGTAAGGCCTCAAGGCTTGTTTTGTGTATTTTGTAATAACATTCCTATTTTCGTATTAGTGGACATTCGTGCTTGTTGCTGGGTTCTTGTTTACATCCTTTATAAACTGCTTCCGCTAGAATGCTCTGTGTAGGACATTGAGATTGGTTGGATGGTTTCCATAAGTAACCACCCGGTCTGTCTGTGGTATATGGCGTCGGGCCCCGGCCGGACCTACTGCTATATGCTATGCGACGGATAGGGGGTGTTATAATTTGGTATCAGACTACTGGTTTTGGTTGGGCTTAAACTGAATTCATGGGCGAATTCTTTTTAAGGGGTGGTGAGCACATTGTGTGCGTCATCGTAATAACAGTAAAACGAACCCATGAATGTCCACTTAGGAATGAAAATACTCGTGTTTGAGGAACCTGCGTGTTCCTATAATTGCTGTTTGCAATTTATGTGGTCGCTTAACGGTGTTTTGTACCACTATAGGTGACCAGAAGTGGTGTTGGGCCGTCAGAACGCCGAGTTTCTGAGGCTAGTAGTGCACCGGATGTTTCTCCTGCAACACCTCTGTCGGCTGAAAATATACGATTGGTGGCTGAAGCGGTGTTGGCCGTGATAAATGCGCAGCCTGGAAGGCAAGCGCAGCAGCCCGCTCCTGTGATGGAGCAAGAACCTCTACAAGAGGCGGAGCCGAGGAGAGTGGAGCAAGTGGTTTTGGAACCGGTAGTGCCAAGGAGGGCAACTGAGGGGCAGCTAAAGCATGTAATGAGCTTTAACCCTCCGTTATTCTCGGGGTTGGGAACCCCATCTCAGGCTGAAGACTGGCTCTCCAGGGTGAAGAGAGTCATGACAGCAACGGAGACGGAGGAGTGGCAAATGACCACCATCGCTACGTTCCTTTTGGACGGTGAAGCGAGGATGTGGTGGGAAGGATTGGAGCTGCACCATTTGAGAGGTAGACAACTGATAGACGTTCTGATGGAAGAGTTCTCGGGATTGTTCTTAGCAAGATACCTCCCTTCGACGCAGAAGATAGCGTTGGAGAATGAGTTCCTGAAGTTGGTACTGGGTGAGAGGAGCGTGGATGAATATCTCCACGAGTTTACTCGTCTGAGTCGTTATGCTAGCTCCACCATCATGGATGAGGAGCGCAAGACTAATCGCTTCTATGAAGGCTTGAGGGATGAGTTGAGACTACTACTATCGGGGCCGATGACGCAGGGTTTCTTAACCTTGGTCAATACTGCCCGGTCCTTGGAGAAGGACATGAAGAACGTACAAGCAAAGAAAAGCTTGGGTGAGAAGAAATCTGAATTTAAAGTGCCGACTAATTCAAAGACCGGCTATCGGAGGTCTTTCAAGAAGCATAGGATTTCGGGTCCAGCTCCTTCTGGCGCTTCTGGGGCGACTACGGGTCGGACCCCGGGTGCGTGTTTTACTTGTGGAAAGACGGGGCACTTTGCCCGTGATTGTTAGAGCGGACGTCCTAAGTCCGAGAGGAAGCCGGGAGCTACGTATGAAGAGAAGGGAAAGGCGGTGGAGTCGACCGCATCCCACTATGCTCCGGCCCAACCAAGGGTCTACAATCTTGGCCAACAGGAGGCCATTAAACAAGCTGATGTGGTGACAGGTACGGTTTAATTTATAGCAAGTCAATTTATTTAAATACTTGTTATGCACATGTTACCTTACCACTGCTTGTTAGGATTTGTAATGATTTGTGAAAATCCGGCACGAGCACTCTTCGATACGGGAGCCTCACACTCCTTCTTGTCCGAAGGATTTATATCACGCATCGGAGTCCCTTCTTCGATGGCGAAGGATAAGTTGGATGTGTTGTTGCCCAATGGGTGTTCGATGCGAGCGGATAGGATCTGCGATGTTAAAGTTCGTATTGGGGAGCAGGAGTTCGACCTGCAGGCGTCTTTACTTCCGTTGGCGGAGTTCGACGTCAGTTTTGGCATGGACTGGCTCTCGGAGCAGCAGGCCCATATAGATTGTGGTAGCAAGGAAGTCAAGCTGGGAGCGAGTCGTGAGACGACTTTTACGGGCTTAAAGGGGTCGAGCAAGACGTTGATGTCTGCTCTACAGGTGGTGAAGGCGGTTCGTGCTGGAGCAGAACTGTTCTTTACACTAGTGGAGGTTGCAAAGCCGAAGCCCGCGTTGGATTGTATTTCAGTGGTATCGGAATACCCTGATGTGTTCCCCGCCGATCTTCCTGGAGCCCCGCCTCAGCGGGAGATAGATTTTACGATCGAGCTAGTGCCAGGCGCAAAGCCTATGTCACGATCTTCGTATCGGCTAGCGCCTAAGGAAATGGCGGAGCTGAAAGTTCAACTGCAAGAGTTGTTGGAGCAAGGGTATGTGCACCCGAGTTCTTCGCCTTGGAGCGCACCGGTCCTCTTTGTTAAGAAGAAGGACGGAAGCTTGAGGCTTTGTATTGATTATCGGGAGCTAAACAAGCTAACTGAGAAGAACAAGTACCCGATCGCTCGGATTGATGATCTCTTCGATCAGTTAGTCGGGTCGACGGTGTACTCGAAGTTGGATCTCAAGGTTGGGTACTATCAGCTGCGGATAAGGGAGAGTGATATCCCGAAGACAGCGTTTAGTACGAGGTACGTGCATTATGAGTTTACGGTCATGCCGTTTGGGCTGACTAATGCGCCGTCAGTGTTCATGGATTTGATGAACAAGACGTTCAGGGAGTACTTGGACCATTTCGTGATCGTCTTCATCGACGATATTTTGGTGTACTCGCAAAGTGAGGAAGATCACTTCAAGCATCTTCATTTGGTGTTGGAGACGCTAAGGAGAAATCAGTTGTATGCCAAGTTCTCGAAGTGAGAGTTTTGGCTATCCTCAGTGGCGTTCCTCGGGCATATAGTAAGTGGAGAGGGTATTGCTGTGGATCCGGCGAAGATTGTTGCGATACGGGAGTGGCCTGAGCTTGCTACGGTAGCAGAAGTCTGGAGCTTTTTGGGGCTTGCCGGCTATTATAGGCGCTTCGTAGAGAACTTCTCGTGGATAGCGTTACCTCTCACTACTTTGACGAGGAAGGAGCATAAGTTCGTTTGGACGCCGGAGTGCGCGCGAGCTTTCAAGGAATTGAAGTGTCGGTTGACCACGGCGCCTGTGCTGAGTTTTCCATGTGGAACCGAAGGCTATGAGATATATAGCGATGCTTCGGGCAGCGGTTTGGGTTGCGTGCTACTGCAGCACGGAAGCGTGATAGCTTATGGCTCGAGACAGCTAAAAGTGCACGAGAGGAATTATCCGGTCCATGACTTGGAGTTAGCGGCCGTGATTTTTGCCTTAAAGCTGTGGAGACACTACTTGTACGGTGTGAAGATTGATATCTACACCGATCACAAGAGCCTAAAGTATCTAATTGATCAGAAGGATCTGAATATGCGGCAGCGTAGGTGGATGGAGTTCCTGGGGGACTATACATTCAAGATCCACTGCGTGCCTGGCAAAGGGAATGCGGTTGCGGATGCGCTGAGTCGCCGAGCCCCAGCTCAAGCCAATTGGCTATCGGTGCATGATGAGCGGTTGGTGCGGGAGTTGGAGGCGTTGGAGATTGTTTGCGTGGATAGACAATCTAGTGTTGAAGCAGTTCTGAATTGGACTGAAGTCCAATATGACCTGGCTGATTGTATTCGGCAGGCTTTGGATATGGATGCTCATATGAAGCAGTTCATGATAGAGGCTCTGGATGGGTCAAATTCCCAATTCGTCGTGGAGGACGGATTGCTTTGGAAAGACGGTCGTCTGTGCGTCCCAAGTGTGGGCAATTTACGGGTGGAGTTGTTGTACGAGGCGCACCATACCAAGTACTCGATTCACCCGGGGAGCACGAAGATGTACCGCGATGTAAAGAAACTATTTTGGTGGCCGGGTTTGAAGAAGGATGTTGCGCTATACGTAGCGAAGTGCCAAACCTGCGCCTTGGTAAAGGCGGAGTGCCAAAAGCCGGGAGGATTTCTTAAGTCCTTGCCTATTCCGGAGTGGAAATTTGACGACATCTCTATGGACTTTGTGCATGGTTTGCCAAGGTCGCAAAAGGGGAACGACGCTATTTGGGTGTTTGTTGATCGATTAACGAAGGTGTCGCATTTTATTCCGTATAGGAAGGATGATCCGGTGGAGAAGCTGGCAAAGCTTTATGTGGATAACATAGTACGGCTTCATGGTGTGCCCCGCAGCATCGTGAGTGACCGGGATGGGCGGTTCACGTCCAATGATTGGAGGCTGGTGCAGCAAATGTTGGGAACAAAGCTGAAATTCAGCACAGCCTTCCATCCGCAAACGGATGGGCAGACCGAGAGGGTCAATAGAACCATGGAAGACATGCTTCGCATGTGTGTCTTGGATTTTGGAAAGCAATGGGAAGACCACCTTTATTTGGTGGAGTTCGCATACAACAACACCTACCAAGCGAGTATTCAGATGGCGCCTTTCGAGGCTCTATATGGTAGAAGATGTCGCACGCCGTTGTCTTGGTTAGAAACGGGTGAGTCAAAGTTGTATAAGCGATCGGAAGTGGAGAATGCTACTTCTTTGGTGAGAACCATTCGGGAGAGGTTGCTTATAGCTAGGACCGGCAAGCAAAGTACTATAATGCCAAGCACAGGAACGTGGAGTTCGCTGTGGGCGATTATATATACTTAAAGATCAAGCCGTTCAAGGGTGTCTCGCGGGTGCGACGATTGAAAAAGCTAAGCCCAAGATACCTTGGACCGTTTGAGGTTCTGGAGCGAGTTGGTGAAGCGGCCTATAGGTTGAAGCTTACAGTGTAGCTAAGTGGTCTACATGATGTATTCCATATTTCGGTGCTTCGGAAGGCGGTGCAGGAGCCTACGCAAGTGATCGCGGTCGATCAAGTGCCGGTGGAAAGTGGGCTAACGACAAAGGTCAAGCCCGTGCGGATTGAAGACTCGGAGGTCAAGCGACTACGCAATAAAGAGATCAGGATGGTCAAGGTCCGGTGGGACAATTGCGGTCGTGAGGAGCTCTCTTGGGAGCGAGAGTAGACTATGCTTGACGAATATCCGGAGTTGTTCCGCTCAGGTACAAATTTTGGTTTTTACATGTCTTTCCTTTATGTAATTTCGTGGGCGAAATTCTTTTAAGAGGGGTAGAGTTGTAACGCCCCGAAACTCAAAGGAGCAAAGGGGGACATTTTGGGCCAGTTTGAGTTCTGGCTACAGGCACACGGCCTTGGACACGGGCGTGTCCCAGGGCGTGTCAAGCCTGTGTCGACACTAAGGCGGGAAGTCGACACTTTGGTCTCGACATTGTGTCGAGACTGGGCACACGGCCTGCGACACGGGCGTGTCGCAGGGCGTGTCGACCCGTGTCGACACTTAGCCGCGAAGTCGACACTTTGGTGTCGACAATGTGTCGAGACATTGCACACGGCCTGCGACACGGGCGTGTCGCAGGGCGTGTCAGCCCGTGTCAACACTCGTCCCGGGAAGTCGACACTTTGGTGTCGACAATGTGTCGAGACATGGCACACGGCCTGCGACACGGGCGTGTCACAGGGCGTGTCGACCAGTGTCGACACTTAGCCGCGAAGTGTCGAGACCGTGTACACGGCTTGGAGCCCAGGCATGTCAAGGTGACACGGGTAGGACACGGGCATGTCCTAGAACCCGTGCAGTGCTCGGGTTGAAAATGGGGAAAATCATGGGGTACACGGTTGGCTACACGGCCGTGTCAGGTGGAACACGGGCGTGTCAGATCGAACACGGGCGTGTTCGATACCCGTGTGAGGTTCCAGGTGATCCGATTTTGACGGCGAATGAGGCACACGACCCTGGACACGGGCGTGTGCCAGGCCGTGTTCGGTCCAGATTGGGCATTTCAGTCCCGAATCAAAGCCGTTCATTTCTTTGACTGAAGATCCAACGGCTGGGGGTTGTTCCTGAAGGGATATACCCGGGTTTTGACTTAGAAAACCCTCACTTTTTCTTAAGTGATCTCTTTCTAAAGTCTTAGAGAGAGAGGAGAGCTAAGTGAAGAAGAAGGAGCTAGATCCGCCATTGGAGGAGCTTCGGAGCTCCGAATCGCAAGCCGACTCCGGATCCACGGAGGCAACGCTAGTGCGGTGATTTCCATCCGATTACTTTCCGATGGCTCCAAAGAGGAACGCAAGGGTAACGATCCTCATCTTGAGCATGAGTCGCTCTCTTTCTTAGCATAGGAAGCCCGCTCTCGCGAGTTTGCGGAGAGTTGGAGGCGTTCCTTCGGGTAGATATGTGAAGTCCCCGTTGTTTAGAGTCCGTATGCGAGAACGGACATAGGCATGATGTGTGAAGCCTACCCGGACATGTTAGTCTGGATCGGTGATGTTGCATTGCATAAGGCCGGAGAAGACTCCGTGCTATTGGTTGTTTTTCGGGTTTTCTACGCGGTAGATTGCAGCAGGGAGCCTTGGGGACTAACCCAAAGGTGCACCCGGAAAACTGGGCGGATACGAGATCTTGCCAACTTGCTGGCTTGAGAGCCAACTTGAACATAACGGGGTTATGTGACTTGTGATGGAAATGGGACTCGGTGGAAGTTTGACCCGCGCAGATGGCTTAAATTGTCGTTGCGATGTGAGCACAGGTTAGATGGAACCGTACCCGTTCTATGTTGTTCGGTTAAAGAGACCTAAAGGCACGTGGCACTTACCGTTGGCATAGAGTAGGGTCTTCGGCGGTCGATGGCTTAAATTGTCGTGACCCAGGCCAGGAATACAAATTGCTCATAGGTTTGGCCGTCCAAGTGGCGGTGGTGAGTCTGGAATGTCTATGGCTTCAATTGACGTGACATCGACCGGTTCACCGAGAATGTGCCCTGAGTGCACGGGGCGTATGGCCGTGCGAGCCAACGTCTGTGATGTAATGGTTAAGTATATAAATTGCTCGCTTATGCTAATGAAATGCAGGGAAGGAGCATCGCCGCCCCGAGTTGGGGGCGGGATCGTTATAATTTGGTCAGCATTGCTGACCGTTGCCTTGTTTTGCCACCGTGCGGTGGTTTGTTGCTTGCAGGTGCAGCTGGACCGAGCGGTCAATAGCGGGCTAAAGCCCTTTTTGCGAAGCCGGCCCTTGAAGGCCCAAGTAGAAATGTTTATTGCTTTATTCATGTATGACCGGCCTGCGTGCCGTGGTTTGTAAATCATGTAACAGTCAAGTGAAACATTTTGTAAGGCCTTAAGGCTTGTTTTGAGTATTTTGTAATAACATTCCTATTTTCATATTAGTGGACATTCGTGCTTGTTGCTGGGTTCTTGTTTACATCCTTTATAAACTGCTTCCGCTAGAATGCTCTGTGTAGGACGTTGAGATTGGTTGGATGGTTTCCATAAGTAACCACCCGGTCTGTCTGTGGTATATGACGTCGGGCCCCGGCCGGACCTACTGCTATATGCTATGCGACGGATAGGGGGTGTTATAATAGGTGCTGTGTAGGTACGGTAGATCTACGACGTGTAGAGCGGAGATAGAGCGTTAGATCCATGGAGATCTCTGATCCGACATCCCTACATCAATTTGGTATCAAGGTGGTCGTTTCAACTTTCACGTTGCAAACATCCTCTCTGCGTTCCTTGTTGGAGGTCGGATCGTAAGAAAATCCAAAAAAAATTATTTTCTGTGGTCTGCCAATAGCGGGCTGAAATCTTTATTTTTCAGCAAAATTTCAAAAAAAATTTTCTTTAACGATCTACGTGTTATTCACATTGGGAATATATAAAAATATCGTATTTTCAATATAGCTACAGCCCTAGGAAATTTCATCTTGTCCGGGGCCTCCCAAACCTGAATGCGCACTAGGCTAGGAACGGAGTACGCAACCCCGTCTACGTCTAGGATGGCTGCGAACGAGCATGGTGATCCCAACACCGAGGCTGTAGCGGGTCTTCGTGCCGAAATGGCAGAGCTTAGGAACGTCTTAGCCCAGATCCTACACGGGTGCCCCCTAGAGGACACCGCCCCGAGCGAGACTTTGACATTACTAGGGCCATTAAAATAAATGCCCCCACTTACGATGGCATGGGAGACCCCCAAATCTTCCTGAACCCGACTGTGGACATGGAGTGTTACTTCGAGTGGCACAACCTGACGGATCCCCAAAAGGTCCAAGTTGCCCGGATGAAGTTAACAGGTCGTGCTAAGACGTTTTGGCTGAATGAGGAGCGAAGGTTAGGAACTGGACACGGAGCCCCCTTATAGGTTGGCCGGTAATGAAGAACCTGTTGACCTATCAGTACGTTCCCGCGTACCATCGGATACAGATGTTCGATGAGATTGCCACTCTGCGGCAGTGCTCAAGCTCGGTAGCTGAATATATGGGCGAACTTAAGGACCGTATGGTGCGATGTGACCTTAGGGAGATCCCCGAAGTCACCTTATCTAGATTTCGAAAAGGGCTTAACCACGATATCCAAAGGAAGCTCTTGCGATACGGGCATACGGACTTGAACACGACTTTCAATGCTGCCTTGGACATTGAAAAACACCTAGCCTCTAAGGCTCACTCCCGTTACGCTCATGCGAAGAGCAAGTCCACCACTGGGGCATCTTCTTCCACATACCCTGATAAGGGAAATTTCAAATCTACCGAGTCGAAGTCAATCGTGAACACCGCTAGGAACTCCAAGAACCCTGCGAGTGAGCGTGTCCCTATCGGGAAGGTTAGCAAGGCTAACACCACTTGTTACTCTTGCGACATTCAAGGCCACTATGCCTACGAATGCCCAACAAAGACAAAAACACTAGCCTTATTAGAGCCAACTACTGACCCTGACGATTACGTATACGAGGCCGCAGAGGAGAGTGACCCCAAAGGAGTCCCTAGTGACTTAGAGGACGATCACCCCCTTATGGTGATGCGTTGTATCGTGACCACTCCGCGTCCATTAGATGATTGGAAGAGGACGAGCATATTTTCTCTTATTTTTAAGAGTGGCGAGAAGCTTTGCAAGCTGATTATTGATAGTGGTAGCTACGTGAATGTCGTATCTGAGAACGTCGTTGCACGTATGTCCTTGGTCACGGAACCGCACCCGACCCCATATCAGGTCGCTTGGATCAACAAGCTCTCTGTTCCCGTTACCAAACGATGCCTGGTCCCACTCTCATTCAAATCCTACATTGATGAGGTGTGGTGTGATGTCCTTCCGATGGACGCTTGTCATGTGTTGTTAGGACGCCCTTGGCTATACAACCGTGATGTTACACATTGTGGTAGAGCCAACACATGAATTCAAATTCAATGGCAAAACCATCACTTTGAGGCCGACCATCCCAAAGGAGCCCGTAGTCTTGGATAAGGACACCACTATTCCGGTAGAACGGAAAACGTTGAATCTAGTTGGTAGGAAAGAGTTTGAGAGGGATCCGTTCTATGATGGAATCATGTATGCGCTAGTCCTCTTAAGTGCGAAGCCCGATTCTAGCATTTTGGATGAGTTACCTAGTGAGTTACGGGTACTGTTGGAGGAGTATAGGGACGTGTACCCTGATGAGTTGCCGCCCACGTTACCCCCACTTAGGAATATCCAGCATGCGATAGATCTCATTGATGTAGGGATGTCGGATCGGAGATCTCCACGGATGTAACGCTCTATTTCCGCTCTACACGTCGTAGATCTACCGCACCTACACAGCACCTATTGCCCACAATATTTCCTCGTCACAAAACGCAGCACAAACAACAAAGGAGGAATGGACGACTCGAAAACAACGATCGGAAATTTGAGTCGGAATATTCCCCAAGAAAACACAAAGGTTGCCACTCCTTTTTGAGAGCAAGACCAAGGCTATAGGCCAAGATCCGCTCAGGCAAATAGGATCCACCCGATCTGGAAATAAAAAGCCTTGCAACGGCGTTTTCATTTCAAAACTTGCAGCGATTAATTTAAAGATCCGGAGAAAACGATTTGCGAAAATCCACCACAACTAAGGAGAAGAATCACACAAGGAAGAGGAAAGAGATTACCCAACCGGAAAGCATTTCACACAAGATAACTGTGGGAGAATCACTCTCTCCATGGATCCACCGGCGTCACACTGAATGGTTTGCAACCTTCTTCCAAGGAGTCGCACTGAAGGAAGCCGCGCCGGATTCGCACCGAACGGATGGAGGGAGCAAGGTGGGGGGGGGGGGGGGGGCGGCTTCACACCACAACCAAGGGGGGGGGGGGGGGCTTGGAGATGGTCTCCTCTTGGCCGAATTTCTCAAGGAGAGATCTAGGTTTTCTTTTTTCCAATGCCTTAACTCTTCATGATAGCCTCCTTTAAATAGGAGTTACAAACAAGACTTAGCCCTTCATGATGGAGATTTAATCTCATCCATCCGAATGGCTAATTGCACACCAATACTAAAAATAGTTCAAAATGAAAAAATAACAACACATGCAATGAATATAAAATTATCACATAAGCATAGGATAATTTTATATTTCAAATATAAAATAAAGTGCAAGAAAAGGAAATAAATAAAGCTAATGCGTTGTCGTGGAGGTAGCACGTCGTGGGCGGAGGTTGTAGCGTAGCCTTCCGTTAGCGTCATCGTGTCGCCTCACGTCCTTGAGTCGTATGGCCTTATCAACCGGATCATCATCAGCATCGTCAGCATCATCTTCAAATGGTGGAGGAGGGGGCACGCCATCACTCATCCCGGGGTCTTCCTTGCCAAATCAGCCCCATTACCGACTCCACCCCGCAGCTCACCTGGAGTTGCAGTCTCAGATAGAGGGCTTGCTAGCGAAAGGTTTTATTAGGACTAGTATGAGTCCATGTGTTGTACCAGCCCTACTTGCCCCCAAGAAGGATGGTACATGGAGGATGTGCGTTGATAGCCAGGCAATCAACAAAATCACCATCAAGTATAGGTTCCCCATTCCCCACCTAGATGATTTGTTGGATGTCTTGTCTGGAGCCACCGTATTCTCCAAATTAGATCTTTAGAGTGGCTATCACCAGATTAGGATACGAGAGGGAGATGAGTGGAAGACGGCGTTTAAGTCGAAGGATGGTCTGTACGAATGGCTTGTGATGCCCTTTGGGTTGTACAATGCCCCTAGTACCTTCTCCCAGATGATGACACATGTCTTTCAGCCATTCATGGGAAAGTTCGTTGTCGTCTACTTTGACGATATTCTGATTTATAGCACCTCTACTACCGAGCACATCTCCCACATGAGAGTGATCCTTTCCACCCTGCGGAAGGAGACGTTATTTCTCAACCTTAAGAAATGCACTTTCTATGTCTCGGAGGTAGAGTTCTTAGGCTATATAGTCGGCTCCGAGGGTATCCGAGTCGATCCGGGCAAGGTTCAGGTCATTAAGGACTGGCCTGTGCCATCCACCCTACGTGAGGTGCGTAGTTTTCATGGGTTAGCCACGTTTTATCGTCGTCTTACACGAGACTTCAGTAGTATTATGGCACCTATCACAGACTGTATGAAGAAGGGAGAGTTTACGCGGACGAAGTCCGCCACCCATGCTTTTGAACGAATCAAGGAGCTTATGACTGAGGCACCTGTCTTACGTCTACCAGACTTTGCTAAGGTCTTTGAGCTCACATGTGATGCATCTGGGGTAGGGATTGGAGGTGTCTTGAGCCAGGAGGGCCATCCCGTTAGTTATTTTAGCGAGAAGTTGTCCGGCCCTAAGCTGAACTATTCTAATTACGATAGGGAATTTTCTGTTGTAGTCCGATGTCTACACCATTGGAGGCACTATATCATCTCCAAGGAGTTTGTGATCCTCTCCGATCATGAGGCTTTACGTTTGATCAACGGCCAGCATAAGATCAGTCCACCACACGCTAAGTGGGTAGCTTTCTTACAAGGTTACATGTTTAATCTCAAGCACCTTAAGGGAGCTGATAACCGAGTCGCGGACGCCCTTAGTCGTCTTAATCTTATACTCACCTCGATGGAAGCACATGTTGTAGGATTTGAGCGGATTAAGGATGAGTACGCCACGTGTCCTGACTTCCAGGACTTCTATCTTTCTGCCCAAGATAGCTCCACCATGACGATATCTGCCTACGTCATCAAGGACGGTTACCTGTTTAGGAACGGGAAACTATGTATTCCACAGTCATCGTTACGACTACATATCATATGGGAGTTGCATAGCGGAGGGTTGAGTGGCCACTTCAGTAGAGATAAGACCATTACGTTAGTCGAGGACAAATTCTATTGGCCAAAACTTAAGGTTATGGTGGGACAGGTAGTGAGTAGCTGCCGCACGTGCCAGGTGTCTAAGGGTAGTAAAACCAACGTAGGATTATATACACCCTTGCCTATTTCCTCCATGCCTTGGGTAGACGTTAGTATGGATTTTGTATTAGGCCTCCCCGTTACCCTACGCCGTCACGACTCAATTTTTGTAGTTGTGGATTGGTTTTCAAAGATGGCTTATTTCATCCCGTGCAGTAGGGCGAATGATGCGTCTCACGTCACTAAACTTTATTTTAAAGAAGTCGTTAGTCACCGTGGAGTGCCAAAGACCATAGTATCGGATAGGGACGTAAAATTCACTAGTTATTTTTGGAAGACTCTTTGGATATTAATGGGAACGAAATTATTGTTTTCCTCTGCCTATCATCCTCAAACTGATGGGCAGACGGAAGTGGTTAATCGGAGTTTAGGAAATTTGTTACGATGCCTTGTGAGTGATCACAAGAGCACTTGGGATCTTCTCCTTCCCCATGCCCAGTTAGGCTACAATATTTCCAAGAATAGGTCTACGGGTCTGTCTTCGAATGAGATTGTCCACGGGTATAAGGCTCCTGTGCCACTTGACTTGGTGTCGTTGCCCCCAACGTACAAGGCAAGTCAGTTTGCACAATCCTTCGCCCAGCACATCCATGATTTACACGCACGTATACGTGCCACCTTGACTACGCAATACGACTCTTATCAAGTGCACGCTAATTTACATAGGAGAGTATCAGACTTCAAAATTGGCGATCTAGTTTTAGTCCGTTTGGTTCCCGAACGCTTGCCAACTGGCACCGTTAAAAAGTTAGCACCAAAGCGCGCCGGCCCTTTTCGGATTATTAAGAAGTTAGGTGACAACGCTTTCATTTTGGACTTGCCTGCTGATTGGGTTATCTCCCCCATTTTTAATGTTTTGGATTTAACGATGTTTGTGTCACCACCACAAGAGTTGATTTCTTTGTCGTCTTCTTCTCCCACTGAAAATTCTCATGGGTTGGGGAGTGGTAGTACGGATGATCTCTCTCTTTCGGTCCCCAGAGGTATATCATCGGATGGTAAGTTGTCTTCTTTCCTGCCTACTGCTAATATGTTCCCCAGGTTTCCACGGACGTTTTCCACTCCAGAGATGATACTTGATGCTGACCCTGTTACCACTGCTGATGGCGACACCCACCGCTTTCTCATCCGTTGGCGTGATCGGCCCCCTTCGGATGACTCTTGGGTACTCGAGACGGAGCTGCAGAGTTTGGATGCCGCTCTCCTTCACCGCTATTGCTTGGACCACGCAACGGAGATGCGTGCTTTTGAGCGGGGGAGGATTGATGGCGTGCCCCCTCCTCCACCATTTGAAGACAATGCTGACGATGCTGCTGATGATCCGGTTGATAAGGCCACACGACTCAAGGATGTGAGACGGTACGATGACGCTAACGGAAGGCTACGCTACAACCTCCGCCCGCGACGTGCTACCGCCACGGCAACGCATTAGCTTTATTTATTTCCTTTTCTTCCACTCTATTTTATATTTGGAATATAAAATTATCCTATGTTTATGTGATAATTTGATATTCAATGCATGTGTTGTTATTTTTTTCATTTTGAACTATTTTTAGTATTGGTGTGCAATTAGACATTCGGATGGATGAGATTAAATCTCCATCATGAAGGGCTAAGGCTTGTTTGTAACTCCTATTTAAAGGAGGCTATTATGAAGAGTTAAAGTATTGGAAAAAGAAACCCTAAACCCCCCTTAAGGAATTTCGGCCACCATGGAGAGAATCCAATAGCTGCCCCCCCCCCCCCCCCCCCCCCCCGGTGTGAAGCCAAACCTTGCCTCCTCCATCCCCGTTAGGTGCGACTCCAGTGTGGCTTCTATCGGTGCGACTCCGTGGAAGAAGGAAGCAGCCCCATTCGGTGTGAAACCGGTGGATCCGTGGAGAGAGTCATTCTCCCACAGTTATCTTGTGTGAAATGCTTCCGGTTGGGTAATCTCTTTCCTCTTCCTTGTGTGATTTGTCTCCTTAGTTGTGGTGGATTTTTTCGCAAATCGTTTTCTCCGGATCTTTAAATTAATCGCTGCAAGTTTTGAAACGAAATCGTCGTTGCAAGGCTTTTTATTTCCGGATCGGGTGGATCCTATTTGCCTGAGCGGATCTTGGCCTATAGCCTTGGGCTTGCTCTCAAAAAGGAGTGGCAACCTTTGTGTTTTCTTGGGGAATATTCCGACTCAAATTTCCGATCGTTGTTTTCGAGTCGACCATTCCTCCCTTGTTGTTTGTGCTGCATTTTGTGACGAGGAACTATTGTGGGCGATAGGTGCTGTGTAGGTACGGTAGATCTACGACGTGTAGAGCGGAGATAGAGCGTTAGATCTGGGGAGATCTCCGATCCGACATCCCTACATCATTATTAGAAGGAGGTGACAGCCCTTCTGGACCCCGGACGTCATCTGTAGACCGAGCTCGGACAAGGCCCGACAAATCTTGACTCCGGCCGCGAATCTCTGAAAGCCTTCGTGCGTTTGGTTGTATTTCTCCCCCTCTTCTTGTAGTTACTTTGTTCTGAACTTGTGGTTGTTTGATTGTTGCTTAAGAACACTGTTTAGTTTAAGTTTTTTAGCATGTCTATGTGTTTTTATACCTTAGATCATGATTGTGTTGCTGAGCTTCATGTTTTTTTGTTCTTGTTGAGATAGTGTAGTTCTAGCGATTGCTAGAAGCGTGCACAGCGAAGAGGTGATTGCGACCCTCATTGGCTCATCCATCTTTCATATTACTCTCTTGAGTAATCCACCAAAGATACACGGTGACGGCGACCCGCAATAGGTTTATTAGTGTTAAACTTAGAAAACTCCAAACCAAAACCCCCTTTGTTTGCGTTAACACTTGCAATCACTTTTTCAATAGCGAAATCACACTGCGTACTTGCACTCCTCGAGAGATCGATATCCGGGGATTCAACTCCTCAACTTTATTACTTGACTACGAAAAGTACACTTGCCGACACATCAAGATTTTGGCAATTAGAAAAATATAAAACTATAAGCATACAGAAAAATTAAATCTACTCCAATTTCTACACGAGATGAGAGCACTTGACTAGGAGCAAAGCAGGGTCAATATTTTACTCCATCTCACAACCCTATACAAGCACAATAATTTTCCTAAATCATACAAAATAAACGAGTTTAACTAGCAGCATGCTAACAGCTAAGCACACGCTCATGTGGGTGCAGTGGTGTGCGATGCGATGAACTAATCAAAATATAAACAATAAAAGCTTCTAGTATGCAAATTAAATGTGCGCGTACAAAAGGTAACAAATATTGGCTCTCCTCCAGACTTACACTAAGCTACACAGTATATGATATCAAAATTAAAATCAGATAGAAACAAGGGAAGAGGTTACCCAATGCTCAGCTAGTGAGCATACCAGAAGATGCGTGAAAACACAGAAGCAGGTCCGCCAAATGAAGAATCACAACCCCGCCTTTACAAATTTGCCATTAATACCTATAGGGTTGAGCTCCGCAAAATAAAAGAAAAATAGACAAAATGCAAAAAAAATACTAAAACTAAAATAGACAGGAAAAATAAAAATGCAGGAAATGAAAGATACCTACTGGTGTTATTGTCCACCCATCATGACTTATTCAGCTAAGTAAAAGGTTCTAACTAATTGACCTATGAAAAGAAAAGTGCACACGTAACTGTTCTAATTTCCATTTCGATAACGGGTACCGATACGGCGATAAAGCAGTTACCCTTCTACCTAAATAATAATACTTGCCCAACACAGGTAGAGGAAATAGGAAGTAAGAAGAGGAGGAGCGCTGGTCCTCACTCATCTCACCACAAAATAAATCCTTGCCCAGCAAGGTATCGTCTACAGGGAGACGACATGAGGAGAGAGCAATAAATGGAGCAATAATTGGAAGCTCTAATTCCTCCTGAAGCACCTGCGAAGACTCAACCCGCACAGGCTCAAATACAGAAGGGGGGATAAGAAATAAAGGAGATGAAAAACTACAATAATCACAAATAGGGGGAGTGGTCCCGGTCTCACTCCCAGTAGGATCCAAACATAGGTCATCGTCGGTGTCATATTAGTCATGGCGAGGGGAATCCGAGAGCTAGAGGTCCTCGATGGTGGTTTGGACCTCCTCATCCAAAAAGGAAGTGAAAACTTCCTCATCAGAAAGGATCTCCTCATGATACCACCTCGGTGCGTCATCATGTTCCAAGGTGTCACACTCTCATTGGAGAGAATAACGTTCTCGTCCCACATTAGCGTAACTTCAAGCTCTGAATCACTATCCGGCATAGCACCATCAACCGACTCACTAAAAATTGGGATAGATAATTCTTGCAAAGAAAGCAGAGGAACAACAACATCATAGAAAATATGTGCGGGTTCCTCCGGGGGTGAATCCAAAAGAGGCGAAGAATGCATAGGGAGAGACAACACCACAATATCGTCATACCGATCAGCAGAAAGTCTGATGGGTATATCCGCAGAAGTCCCCCATAGACAAGGTGTTACTGCGAATTTATCATCAGAATCAGAAATTGAGAGGTGGATGGAATGAATCGGATACCCGGTCCATCATCCTCCTCCAACTGGCGCTCAAATTCTGTGCAATCTTTCAACACGTGATCGGTGCTACGACAACACAAACACCACTTTCCATTACTGCTCAGTCCTGGTGGGACCGAAGAGGAATAAGAAAAAGGTGAAGGCGTAGAAGAGAAGTCACCATAAGACTTCGGTATGGTATATGAAGTACCATAAGAGGACGATGCTCCATACACTGAACCATGAGAACTATGCTCACTATCTTCAATGGGGCCCTCATCACTACCATGTCTATAATCCCCGCACCATCTGTAATGGTATTCATAGAAGAAAACATGGTGCAACAAGAAAGAATTCACTAACAAAAATATTTTAAGCAAAAATTAATTACACACTAGCAGATAAAATAATAGGAATGCATGCTGCTGAAAAATTAAAACTAGAAATGGAACAAAGAAAAATAAGCAACGAATTTTAAATACTAAAGCAAAGAAGAAACATGCAATGTACAAATGGAAAAGGGCTTCTATATCCTATCTCCCTCTCCAAAAATTCACACGACTGTGTTCCCCGGCAACGATGCCAAAAACTTGATGCGTTGAATGACAAGTGTACCTGTCGCACAAGTAATATAAAATGGGCGAATGTGCCTAAGTATCGATCTCTCAAGGAACACAATATGGTGGAGTTAATTTTGAGGAGGACTTGAGATTGAAGTCCTTATTTCGGAGTTTATGAAGGGGGTTTTGATGTTGCGGAAAAAGAAAATAAAACATTAATAACTACTATGCAATGCAGTTATGCGATGCTTCGTCACGTGGGATGGAAGACTACATGCACCTCAAGCAAATAACCTAAATATAAAATCAAATAGACATGATTGTATACAAACTCATATCAAATTAAACATTGTTCATCAAATACAAAGAGATCAACTAAACTATCTGATGCTTCGCAGGCGGGATGGAAGACTACACGCACCTCAAGCAAATAACGTAAATATAAAATCACATAGACATGATTGTATACAAACGCATATCAAATTAAACATAGTTCATCAAATACAAAGAGATCAACTACACTATCAACAACAAAAGAAGAAGAGAGTGTGAAATCGACCAAATCAGAAGTCTTGTTGAGGATTCATGGAAGGAATCGTCGGGTTGTCAATCTGAGTCATATCTCGGTCCTCAACTGCGTCTGGGGTAGAGGATGTTGTCACTAACTCCCAATGGAGCTGTCTTCTTCGTGTCACGATCTGGTGGATGATGTCACATACTTCTCCTAGCTTGATGGAGAAAGCTAGATCAAACTCTTCTGGAAAGCTCAAGGATGAAGGAGGATGCCGAGAGGAAGCTTCGGCTTAAATTTGGCATCAAAAGCTTGCCCGGAGGCCTCTCCACGGTGGAGAATGAAGGGAAATGGCGGAACCCTTCCTCGGAGACGAAAATGACGGAAAACGCTGTGGGATAATAATATATCTCCAAATGGAGGAAAATCTGCGCTTAAATAGAAGCAGGTCAGAAAAATAGTCACACACGGTTTGGCGCACGACCGTGCGCTAACCGTGCATTGTTAACTTCCAGGCCAAGCTTGCGGATGAAGATGCGTTGACCCGTGCGTTTTACTTGCGCACGAACATTTCCGCCCGTGCGTGAAGGAAATCGTACGGGTAACAACAGAATGCTAGAATTCGAGGCAAGCAGGTGGAACCGTACGTCTTACACGCGCACGGGCGCTTCCGCCCGTGCGTGAACAAATCGCACGATTAATCACAGATTGGTACAAACAAGAAAGCTACAGGAAAACCGTGCGTTTGCTACCCTCACGGTTCCGAAGAAATCGTGCGTTAACCGCGCGTGAAGATCATCGAGCTCAGCGCGACAAAATTCGTTGAGCTCCACTCGACGTTTCTCCAGCTCAACAAAACGCACGATCGGGCACAAACCGTGCGCGAGTAAAACGCGCGACCGTGCGTTTTCCACAAACCTGAATTCCAGACTTGGGGGAAAACGCACCACCTGCATTCAAACAAATAAATCAAAAGAGGACCCTCCAGTAATGCAAAAATGCAACAAAAGCAACTGGAAAGAGCCCCTGGGGAGCACCATGTGCTTACCCCCAACAACAGAATGCGTAATTGCACACCCTTGGGCCAAAACAGTGCTCAAAATGGTCATAGACCGGCCGATGCAAATATAACCGAATATCGGTTGAAATGCGATGCACGAGTGTGAAAACAAGCCCAAATGAGTCCGAAAAACCCTATAAATATCGGACTCATCACACCACCATACTTAAACATTTGCTCGTCCCGAGCAAATCATTTCTCCGTGAACTAGAAAATAGCTAGCTGGCTTAGAAATTTCCAAATAAAGTAAAGCGAGAAATCAAATACTTCATGAGCGTAGAAAATATAATAGGTAAAATTTAATTATACTGCAGATTTTATAAATTTCAACAGGCATAAATAAATAATGTAACTACTCAAAAATGGAATTCTGGAGAATCATTCGGTCAAATGTAGGAAGAAAGTAGGCAGGCCACTCAGTTGAGTATTGCCAAAGATCGGGGCTCGGGATCACCTCCAAAGAAATCCATCAATGTCGGGGACCATACGCTTGCCCATTCACACTCTCTCCACGACGCTAGTTTGAGTCAAGCGTGAATCCGTAGCACTTTAGGAAAATAATGGGGCTTGGGTATATACTTAGGTAAGGAGGCAAAAGGATAAAAATGATGGCTATGCACAACCCAATTAAGCTCATACAAATGAAATCCTCTCGCAAACAAAACATGCAGATGCACCACACCACCAGACTTGAACTTGACAACACGGGTGAGTGCACCGCCTATCACCACAATAATAACACAAATAGACTCTTTGTTTTCATCCAGTAGTGCAAGCCAGCAGGCAGAGAAAGATAGCTGAAGCTTTTTCCAGTTCAGCCAGTTAGTTCTTTGCAGAATAAGGTGGCTGATTCAACTAATCAGCAAGGAGAGATAGTTGTATGAAGGGTCGTCCACCTTCAACAATAGATAGTTGTTCTTCAGTACAGCAGAGAAATAGTTAGCTGTAGAAGAAGACTAATTCCTTCTATAGCAATAGGGCTGGACTGATATTTTCTTAGTCCAGCAAGGTAGACTCAATGATTTATCTCTGAGTCAGTGTTTTAATATATTTCAACTTCTTGATTAAATTCCTATAGGATTCAGGTTGTATGAATCTGAGCAGTAGGGCATATTGTCCCTGAGTTGTAGGTGACTAATTAGTCACTGAGGTAGGTGCCCTGCTAGAGTACTGAGGTAGGATCCTTGTGTGGATCTGAGAGTGGGGCTGTCCTGCCAGCCTGAGTAGTAGGGCCTAGTTCCTGAGGTAGGTAACTTTTGAGTCACTTAGTTGTAAGTGATAAGTGTGTCATTGAGTTGTAGGCCTTGGAGGAGGCAGAGCTGTAGGTGCCTGGAAGGGCACTGAGGTAGGTACATGCAAGGTTACTGAGCTATAGGAGTGTTGTAGCACTCTGAGAGTAGGGTCTTATGCCTGAAGCTGTATGACTGAAAATCCTGAGTTGTGGGCCTTAGATATAAGGTTGAGGTAGGTGGTTTGTGGACCACTGAGCTGTAGGAGCACTGCAGGGCTCTAAGGTAGGAACCTTTGTGGTTCTGAGATATGGTTCTGAAGAGAACCTGAGTGTAAGGCTGAGGGCCTGAATGTAAGCTTTGAGGAGCATTTTGGCGGAGTTTGTTCCTTGTATAACATAAGTTAGAAAGCTGGGAGGGAAAGTGGATGTACCCAGTTAGGGAATAACTATAAATATTTGTGGGTTTTGCTGTGTTGCTTGTTCTTCTCTTATATTGCAGGTACTAAGCACAAGCTCTAGATCACTTAGTAAGACAACAACAAAAAGACTTAAGAAATTTTAAAGACCTATTCACCCCCCCCCCTCTTGTTGACTAGCTAACATTAAGTTAATAACTTTCAAGTGGTATCAAAGGGAGGTTTCTCCAAAAGGATCTAACAATCTGAGTATACCTCCAAGGTTAGCTATAAGACAAAATTATGGGGTCAAGAATGAACTATAAGGAGCTAGGGGACATGAAATTACCAATCTGCAGGAAGGAATGATTTGTCCTCTAGAAGCAAAGGGTCAGACTGTTCATGGAAGCATCTGACCCTAGGATCTATGTAACAGTGGTGGAAGGTTCTTTTATACCCACAAAGGCTTCCACCATAGATTTAACTCTGAGAGTGCCCAAAGCGTATACAAAGATGGACAGAGATGAGGTTATTATATCTACCAAGGACAAAGTGCACAAAATATTATAGCTAGTGCCATTGATGACTCAACCGTCCAAAACCTTGTACACTACAATACCTCCAAGGAAATGTGGGACACTCTTGTGGTCTATATGGAAAGCTCTGAGGAAGTTAGAGATGATAGGAAGTCCATGCTCAACCAAGAGTATGAGGCTTTCAATCAAAACAAATTTGAAAAAGTAGCTGACTTCTCTTAGAGGGTCTTTAGGACTGTTAATGAACTAAGAATCTATGGTAGGGTCTTCAGCAACTATGAGCTGAATGACAAGTTCCTTAGACCTCTCACTAGAGATTAGGAGACCAAGATTTGTGCCATTAGGGAAATGGCTATGCTGAGGGACACTCCTCTACCAACTCTCTTTGGAAACATGTTGTCCAATGAAATGCAGGTAGATGCTAGGTAAGAAGAGGAGAAGGGGAGTCAATCCATGTCTGATGATAAGATAGTGGCCCTCAAGGTAGAAGCCCCAAGAAGGAGCAGAAGAAAGACTCCTTCTCAACTATGGAGAGAAGCTGAGTCCAGCTCAGAATTGTTTGGGATGAGTTCCTCAGACAACCACATGACTGATGAGGAGTACACAGCCTTCTCCAAGAAATTTCAAAAGTTCATGAAGAAGAAACACTGGGAGAGCAGACCCTCTTCATCATCTCATCACAGGAAGTCCACCAAGAAGGACAAGTATGGCCCTAAATCTAGTAAACAGATTTCATCTAATGTTATCTGTTATTTGTCTAGCAAAGCTAGACATGTCATTGCTAACTGCCCAGTCAGGAACAAGGAAGAAGATGAGAAGAAGAATAAGAGGAATCACCATCACCACAAGTACATGAAGAAGGAGAAGTCCTTTGTGGCTAATATGCAGAAACACTGGATAGATTCTTCCTCCTCAGAATCAGAAGATGATGAAGCAGAAGCCTATATAGGGCTGATCTCTATTGGTGTAGATCCAGAAGAAGAAGAGGAATATCCTACTGCCAGGATAGGAATAAGAGCCCCTCAGTCACACTCTGATAGTGACAATGAGGAGGATGAAGAAGACTATAGATGCCAAGAGCTCATGCCAACAACTGAAGAATAAAGAAGTGAGGTACATGCAAAATCATTCAAGGTACATCATCTCTCCATTTCTTCATATTCCTCTGACTATGAAACCAATCCAGATACTGTTGCATTTTCATCCTCTGATAAAGATTGCTCAAAATCTGAGACTGATGTCCATCAATCTATTGATAAGTATGGACTGCTCCAAATGCTCTAAAGAAGAGCAGGAATCTTGCAAAAAAGCAAGCAAAGGAGATTGAAGTCCTCAAGCCTTATAAAACTCTTTATAACAATAAATCTATTGAGTTTTATAAGAAAAGTCATAAGGTGTCCGAACTCAAGAAAAGCCTTGAGGGTCATTCCAAGGTTCTAGAAGAAAAATGTAAACATATTATATATCTAGAACCAAAATTAACAGAGAGATTAGGGATTGTGATTAACCCTTCTCAATCTATTGGTATGTTGCCAAAAGCTGCAACTTGTCAAACCTCTGAGAAGCTGGGTATTAATCACACAAATTATCAAGACAAATCAAATATCCTTGATAAGTTGATAGTTTTTCAAAAGGTGAATTTAGCTTCTAAAACTATCAAGTTTGCACCTCCCCTTAAGGGTCAATTTAATGTGCGCTCTACCAGTGGGGTAAAGACACATGATCTCAGAAGGAGTGATGTGTCGACACTAGCCTTAAAGTTCAGGATAAGTTCTTTATATTTGTATCCAAACATCCTTTATGTTAAGGGATTAGAGAGACCACTAGATGGCAGGCTCCAAAAATACAATTGGCCCATCCTGGACCAGCTATATTTAGTTCTTCAGCAACTTCACTCATGAAGAAGGAAGCAGTATCATGGGATGCTCAACCAGCAAAATCTGGAGCTGCTCACATATCTCATGGACAACAATTATGTGCTATCTTGAAGAGAATGTACAACATTCATAAATGTTGGTGTTGTGAGAGGGTGGGCCACTTTGACATGGATTGTTCGAACAACCTGAATGTGGCTAGTGGACCAAAAGGTGCTCAGCCCAGGCAGAGAGTTGGGAAAAATTTTTATAATACTAATAAGAACCTAGAACCCAATAAATATTAGGTGCCTAAGGGTAAATGATTTCTTCTTGCAGGATAGTCCAAATACCTGTCTAGATAAGACTTAGTATTTGGACAATGGATGTTCCAGGAAAATGTTTGGGACATGATGATTGATCAAGGAATATGCTCCATATAAAGCAACAAGCTAAGGTTAGGGCTGTTAAGTGTGTAATCCTCAAAAACTTGAGGCAGCAAACCTCAAGGTAAGTCTTCTCTCTTGTATAGAGACTAAGTTTACAAATTGATGAATTAAGTTAGATGTTCACCTAATCAACCACACTAGTTAGAAAACAATGATTCAATTATCCTTCATAATTATTTGCACTGTTAGCTTATGCAGTATTTACTCTGAAGCTCAAATAACCTGTAAAATAGTGCAAAATTAGGTTGCTAATAAAACTGGCTTATTAGCATGATAGGTCTCCATTATATTTAGAATTGATAAAATATTTGAATAATGGTGTGACAAATAGAATGTACACCCAGATAGTTAGGGAAGCTATAAATTAATCAGGCATTGAGTGAATGAAAGAAAAGCTAAGAGGTATAATAGAAGCGCTAAATGCCCTGTATCATAACAGGATGCGTAAAGCAAGCCGTAACCAATTTAAGCTAAAAATGTTTAATTGGTTAATCTAATGATAAGGTAATTAAACTTTTTCATTATAAATATAAAGGCGACAAGAAACAAAAAGCCACACCACTCTTAAAAGCCTTAACCCTAGCCGTCGAGACCAAAACCTTCTCGACGTCTTGTCGCACTGGTTCATTGGCGCCAAATATCACCAAGGAGCTCCAGGAGGGCTATGAAATTGTGAGGAATGGATTCAGTCATGCCTCGCCAGAGATTAAAGCAGTGATAAGGATTATTGAGACTATAAGTTTGCAGTACACGCTTTCTGAACCCTCCACCATTCTTAGAGGAGAGGTAGTAAAATTCTTCTCAAATATTAAATAGTCTTCTTCTCAAAACTCACTTAAGTCTAAGATTGAGGACATCAAGATTAAGGTAAGCCCTAAGAGACTAGGCAAAGCCCTTCATCTACCATCCATCAACCCTACCGAGGAAGAAGAACCTACCATCACAGACAGAGACAGTGCTCTCAGGTGATTTAAGAACGCTGATGCCAAACCTGGGTCTCGTAAGAGGAAATTCTTCAATCAGAGAGGTAAACTACTAGCAGATATTGGAGGGAAAGCCCTTATTTGCAAACCAGAATCAAATGACATGATCTCCATGTAAATGCTTGATGTCATGACTACGATAAGCTTTAATAGGATTACCTCTTGGACTTCTCTCGTCTACCAGAGAATAGTAGACTGTCTACACACTCCAAACATGGGCAGAATTCTTTCTTTGTACCTAGTGAACACCTACCCTGACACATTCAAGCAGGAGCATGGAGTGAAGATTCACTACCTGAAAAGAATGGATATAAAGACATTGCATAGATTCACTAGGGTCCTACCCAAGAGACATCCTTCAACAACAAAGGACTCCTCATGGGATAAGGGATAACAAGTTGCTGAAGTAGACAGTTCCTTCTGCTCTGAACCTGAGCTAGAAACTTGCCTCCCTGCTGATGTTGGTCTGCAGACAGACTTATTCCTAAGTCTCTCCTCAACAAACATTCAACTCAAGGATACTGTTGTGCATGTTGATAAAATCCATGCCAACCCTAGTTCAAGGCAAGTTTCAAAGAATGCTACTAAAGAAGAGGTTGCTGCAGAAGATGAGTCGAATATGTCTAATACTGATGATGTAGCTACAATTGAAGTTATCCCTGCTGCAGAAGATAACTGTGAGCCTACTAAGACATTAAATACTTATCTTGATGGGTCAAGCCTAGAGAAGGATGCTCAGTCTGAGGGGGAGCATAATCAGATGGATTTGACAACCTTGGACAAAGTTGTCAACAGATTGGTTGAGTCTGCACCCACTACATTTAATACTCATACCCTCTTAATTAGTAGTGGTAATACAGATTTAGCTAAGGAAATGGCTCCTTCTATACGTGCTATAGTTGAGGGAGAGTCTTCACAGATCCCTGCTCAGGATGATGTCCCTCCTCCATTAAGCTAAACACCCACTACCCAAATCTCTATTGATATACTCCTATACCATATCAAAGCACTCCTGGATGCTCAGACCACAACCCTCAAGGAGTTTGTTGACCAATCAGTTGCAAAGCTAAGGTATGAATTATTAACTGAAATCAAGGAAAGTAAAGAATAAACCTCTCACTTAAACAAACAGGTCACCACCTGGTTTGATATGCCTGGAACTACTGGCATAAAGCTGACCACCCTCATGAAATCCTTGGAAACAAGCCAAAACCTCTCTGCAACTGACATAGGATATGTCAAGAATTATGTGAGTGAGACTGATGAGGTGATTAAGGGTGTAGCAGATCATGTAAATTAGCATGTCACCAATGTTGTTGTCCACTCTCTAGAGCAGGCAATACTTTTGAAAGATGAGTTGCATGCCGACAATGAGAGAATATTCCGATCTATATCAAGCAAAGATGAAGCCAACACCACCTTACTGCAAAATAGAATCTTTGAAGAAGGTTGAAAGGGGCAGAGCGGCCATCCTAAGACAGCAGCACTCATTGAATATCAAGCCTTTAATGTAATTCAAGACATCAGTGTGGCACTGCACCTGCCCCTCCTGGATAAAAAGAGGCCAGAGGACCTAGACTTCCCAGCACAAGCTAGAGTTGCACAGGATGCACAACTTACTGTCAGAAGAAAAAGGGAAGGAACTCAGAAGGCTAAAGAGTTCATGACAAAGAGGAGAGCTGAGAACAGAGATGATCCAGATCATGAATAGCTAAGTGATGCCTCTGAATCCATCATTATCAATGCTTGGGTAAGCCATGGACAAATCTTAAAGAATATTGATAGTGTATATCCTTCTGAGGAATCGATAAAGCATTTGGAAAGAAATTCCCTAAGGGAAAGAGTATTAAAATAAAATATGGTAAGGAAGATCAAACCTGAAGGATGGTATGAAAGATACCACGTGAGGGGTTAGACTGTTTGACTCTAGATGGGGGGGGGGTGAAAAGAGTATTTTAAAGCCTTGTTAGATTTTTATTACGAAATTAAAATAAAAATACTTATATGTGTAACCAGATAGTGCAGAAAGAAAAATAAACTATTCAGTAAGCAGCACACGGTAAAAATAAGATAGCATCACAGACGGCACAAGAATTTTATAGTGGTTCCCCAAAAACTTTGGTACATCCACTCTTCTACCACCCTGGTAGGAATCCACTCAGGTTTTTGATCAGGTGCCCTGCCACCAATCAAGTTTTTGCTCAGGTGCCTGTCACCACAAGATCTGATTTAGGTAGATCATGAAACCCTTCAGGCTTTTGATCAGGTGCCCAAAAACCAAATCAAGTCTTCTGATCAGGAGACTTGCAACCAAGTGTTTAACTTTTGAAGGGAGCTAGAACCCTGTGTACAATGGGGTGAAACAAATAAAAGCTATATGTTGTCTTCTCTTTTCTCAAAACAATTGAGAAGACTTGTGGATCCTTGATGGTGTCAAAGATCCCCCTGAGATGAAGTTCTGTTCAGGAAGATTAAGTGCTTTGCAGGGTGAGAAGTTCTTCATAAAAAAAATTCTCCAGAAAGCTGTAGACAGATTGAAGTTGATTGTCTCTTGGAAGCTTGCTGGAAGAATAACACTTGATGAAGACAGAGCAGAATTCTTTCTCTTGAATGATTTCTTGTGTTCTGTCGTGTTCTCTATATATTCTGCTATCGACTAAAAGAGAAAATCCCTTTTATATATTCAGTCGAATTCTCCTTTGAATTTTGAATTCCTTTGCATTAAAAGCTGACTGCCTAGAGAATGAAATGCTGCTGGAGAGAATATTTTCATTAATGAATTTCCCTAACTGTCCCATTAAAAACAACAAGTAATTAACCTGATGAAGATCATAATCAATGTTGCCACTAACAGCTATATTCAGAGAATATAAACATTAATTACTCAGGAATTACTGCTATAAAATAAGGACAAAATAAGGGAAATTTCCAAGTCTGGAACTACACAAGAATCGTCGACCAGAGAGCAGATTTCGTCGACCTGAGATCCAAGTTCATCGACCAGAGAAATCATGTTTGTTGACCTGAGAATTCTTGTTCCTCGACCTGAGCTCAGAGAACTGCTTCCTGTGGATAATCTGCCAATTCTGTGGTCCAAGTTCGTCGAGCTGATAACTTGTCTTCGTCGACCTGAGTTCAGCGAAAGTACTCTGAAAGAATATGTTGAAGTTGAACTTCCAGAATTCATCGACCTGAGCTCGAATATCGTCGAGCTAAACTCAGAGAAGTAACTGTGAGTTTGTCGAGCGGAGCACGACTTTCGTCGATGTGAGTTTGACGAACGTTGAACTCAATTCCTGAACTTGATATTCTTCTAAGTCCGAGTCTTCTGCAATCTTCAGTTGGCTGGTCCATGCAAGGTTGAATCTAAGTACTTAGCCTAAACTTTAGAACACAATGACATGACCCTGGCTATACATGGTGGGTCAAACATCCTAGTTAGTGAACCTAGCCCAAATCAAACTTTGGATCCAACAATCTCCCCCTATTTGGGTGAGGTCACTAATACAAATGAAATGAAAACATTCACAGAGCAGGAAAAATATATTTGGCTGAAAAATTAAAACATGCAGCAGATATTTACATAGTAGCTTTATGATAGTAAATTAGTGAAGAGTTTTAGACGAACATAAACTAAACAGAATATATATCATTTCTTTTTCTTCAGCTTTTCCTTTAGCTTGTCATCTTTCTCCTAGTCAGCGGGCTGTGTATACTTGATTTCTCTATTGGGATTAGCTGCTTAGCTCTTGGTCATTATCATATCAGCAGCTCCAATTATATTAAGAGATGTAGCTCTAGGCACAACAACCTCTGGATGTAGATTCATGTATGCATTTACATTATAGAATTTATTAGTTTTTCATACCTTTTTAGCTCTTCCTTTCTGTATTTAGACATTGTAGAATATTGGGATGGATCTTTCCCTTCAGCTTTATCTTTTTTTATCAATGAAAGTGCAACAAGTTCCTGGAACTTGGCCATTCTAGAAGTTATCTCTGGCTCTGGATCCACAAATGGTATGGGTGGAGACTCTGGCCTTTTAGGACTGTCAGCTTTTTGTGGTTCAGGAACTTGCTGTTACTATTGCTGATGATGTTGTTGTTGTTGTCTGCTTGAATAGTACCTCTGTTGGCTGCTTCCTTGATATGATGAGGATCTACCTTGATGTATGTGGTAGGTTTGAGCATATGAGGTAGACCTCTGAGAAGTGTTGCCTGAAGCACCAACAGTAGGTGAATGAGGAGGAGGACCTTTACAAAGCCTCTAAGAAGGAGGAACTTTCCAAAGCCTCTAAGGAGGAGGAGGAGGAGAATATCTCCTACTTTTATTTCTTGTCTTTTGTTGATTCTTTGATAGACACATCCAGGCTGGCATCCTAGGGTATGGAGTGATTTTCTATAGAATATAATAAGGTGTGTCAGGTGTGGGATTTGGTTTGGGAGCAGCAATTAGAGGAGCATTTTTTTTCTTTGAAACTTTCTTCTTGGTAGAGGGACTATCATCAGAATCATCATCCTCATCTTCATCATCAGAAGATCCTTGAGGATCATCATATAAGGCATTAATGGCCTTCAAAAGATCTTTATCAATTGGCTTTTTAGCCTGAGGCTGTTCTTGAGATTCTACAACTTCTTGAGCAACTGTTTCAGGAATATGTTCAGCAAATGATAAATTTTCTGCTTCTATATCTGCCATGATTATCTCATCCAAATCAGGAAGAGGACTGTCATCGATCTTATAAGTGGGAGCTGAGATAGCCTCTGGAGAACAAATATCCTTGGGAGCTGATACTATTTGAATCTCTGTAACTATAAAACTGTCCTTCAGTTGCTTGGCAACTGTGGGACTTATTGGTGCTGTATATGGTACAATAGCCAAGGAGGGCTTTAGGCAGACAACAGGAGGAGAATTTAAATAGATTGTATCAAAAGAATTTAACAAGCTGAAGAGATTAATTGTGGTATTGAAAATGCAATCACCAACAGTTATTATTTATGTAGTCTCTATAGTTGTATCTGTGCAGAGCATATCAATATCTGTAACTGCTATATCTGTAACCATATAGATATCTCTATCTATTTCTTCTATTGCTGCTGCTTCTTCTCTGAGCATCTCCCCCTGCCTGATTTCAATTGTAGCTGGAATCAGGCCAATAGTAGAAGGAGGGATAGAGGAAGCAGCAATGATGGCAGCAAGTGAAGAAATGGAATTAGCAAGAGGTGTAATAGCCTCTGCTATAAGTGTCCTAATCACTGGAGTGATGTGATCCACGATGGTGGACAGGGAGGGAGAAACTGTATCAAGAAACTTAGGTGGATTTTAAGTGGATACAGAAGGAGGAGCAGAAGGAGTGATTTCTGGTATGATGTCATCATGTGGAGATGATGCAGCAGGGGATTGTGTTGTACTGTGAATGTCATGGATAGGTGAGGTGGGTGTAGATGGTAAGGAGGTAAGCAGATTAAAGGTGGGGGATGATAAGAATGTTTCAGTGTTTATATCCTATAGGTGGGATGGTAGTGGATATTGAGGAGGTGTGATATGGTGTGGAGATTGAAAAGGTGTTGGTAGATGTGTTGGTGAAGGGATTGAGAGGGTTGGTGGTTATAGAGGAGGAGGTGAAGATGGCTGGGGAGATGGATGAGTTATTGTTGGATATGATGCAGGTTATCAGGTTTGCTTTACTAATTCCAAATGTGTTATTTCTTCAAAAAATTAAACTGTGTTAACAGGCTGTAAAAAACGGAACATATACCTAGTAAACTTTAACTTTGCTAACTCAGAACTATGCTTATTCAATCAAGTTAGTAATAACAATATTCTTTGGCATAAAAGACTAGGTCATGTTAACCTTAAGAATATATCTAAGCTATCTAGGGATAACCTTGTCAGATGATTGCCTTCTAGTCCCTACAAGAAGGAAAGCCTATGCAAGGCTTGTCAAGAAGGCAAGCAAACTAAAAACAGTTTTAAGTCAATTAATAAGAGTGACTCACCTAAGATTCTATACTTGCTACATATGGATCTCTTTGGACCCATTACAATATAAAGCTTAGGAGGGAAGTCTTACACTCTAGTCATTGTAGATGACTTCTCTAGATTCTCTTGGGTGTTTTTCTTTAGACATAAGTCAGATAACTTCAAAGTCCTTATAGATTTTCTTAAGGGCATAAGGATTGAGTATTCTACTCCAGTTGCATTGATCAAAAGTGATCATGGTACTGAGTTTGAATCTCTTCTCATGCAAAGATTTTTTGAGGAGGAAGGTATCAGGCATTGTTTCTCTGCTCCTAAAACTCCTCAACAAAATGGGGGTAGCAGAAAGGAAAAACAGAACCCTCATTGAATCTGCAGGATCATTGCTTGTAGATGCACACATGCCCCTATCCTTTTGGGCAGAGGCTGTGAGCACAACAAACTATGTGCTAAATTGAAGTTTGATACACAAACTTAAGGGTAAGACTCCCTATGAATTACTTAATGGGAAGAAACCTAAAATTGATTACTTTAGAATCTTTGGGTGTAGATGTTTCATTCACAACAATTATAAGAAACACATTAGAAAATTTAAAGCCAAAGCTACAAAGGGAATTTTTCTAGGATATTCCCATGTTAGCAAGGCTTATAGGGTTTTCAATAAATCATCATTAAAAATGGAAGTGCCTGTACATATTTCTTTTGATGAACATAACATGTATTACAAGGAGAAGGACTCTTCTACCTCAGATCTTTTGCAGGTACCTCACTTGTGTGAGAAATTGGAAGAATTAAACCTACTAAAAAGGTCATATCTCATTATCATCCACAAGTTGATGAAGACAGTGAGGAAGAACCTTTGGAAGTGCCTGAACCTACTCCAATATCAGACATTATTCCACAAGAGGAATTAACTCCAAATTTTGTTGCTGAACCAACTCTACCTACTGACTTTGTCACACTAAGGTATCACACTATATCTCAAGTAATTGAGAACTTGTCAGTAGGTGTACAGATAAGACATCAACTCAACCAAGATGTGATACATGTCTGTTTCCTCCCTCAAGTTGAGCCTCAATCCATAAATGATACTGAGCAAGATCCCCACTGGATCATTGCAACGCAAGAGGAACTCAATCAATTTTAGAGATGCAGAGTAGGGATTTAGTTACAAGACCCAAAGACTACCCAGTCATTGGAACTAAATGGGTATATAGAAACAAGCTAGATGTCCAAGTTGTAATAGTCAGAAATAAGCAAGGCTGGTTGCTCAGGGTTATAGGCAAGAGAAAGGAATTGACTATGACCAAACTTTTGCACCAGTTGCAAGACTGGAAGCTATCAGGATTTTCCTTTCTTATGCTGCATACAAGAAGTTTAAAGTCTATCAAATGGATGTCAAGAGTGTCTTTCTGAATGGAGTACTTAAAGAAGAGGTTTATGTTGAACAACCTCCAGGTTTTATTTCTCCAACTTATCCTTCATATGTCTTTAGATTGCATAAAGCTCTTTATGGTTTAAAGCAAGATCCAAGAGCTTGGTATGAGACCTTAGCTAGCTTCCTGATAGAGCATAAATTTACTAGAGGCATTGTAGATAGGACATTATTCACTAGTAACCATAAGGATCAAACATTGTTAGTACAAATTTATGTAGATGACATTATATTTGGGTCTACAGATTCCAAACTATGCAAGAGCTTTTCTTACCTCATGCATTCAAAGTTTGAAATAAGTAGCATGGGTGAGCTCTCCTACTTCCTTTGTCTCCAAGTGAAGCAACAACCTGATGACATCTTCATATCCTAGGCTAAGTATGCTAAGAAGCTTCTCAAAAAGTTTGGGATGGCTGATGCGTCAGCAAAGAAAACACCCATGGCTACTATTGTTGTAATAGACTCTGATGAACATGGGAAATCTGTTGATCAGAAATTATATAGGGGCATTGTTGGGACCCTACTATACCTTACAGCAAGTAGACCTGACATAATGTATGCTACATGTCTTTGTTCTAGGTTCCAAGTGAACCCTAAAGAATCTCAACTAGTTTTCTTAAAAAGAATTTTGAGATATATAAAGAGTTGTCCTATTCTAGGACTCTATTATCCTACTGAGTCAGAGTTTGAGTAAACTGGATACTCAGATTCTAACTTTGCTGGATACAGAGTTGACAGAAAAAGTACCTCAGAAACTTGTCAGTTCCTTGGTATGAGATTAGCCTCATGGTTTAGCAAGAAACAGTCATCTGTGTCTATATCAACTGCTGAAGCAGAATATATAGCTGCTGGCAGTTGTTGTTCCCAGATGTTGTGGATTCACAAACCAACTCCTAAACTATGAGTTCAACTTAAATAATTCAACTATATTATATGATAAAACAAGTGTTATATCCATAGCACAAAATCCAGTCCATCATAGTAGGACCAAGCATATAGATATTAGGCATCATTTCATAAGAGAGTGCGTAGAAAAAAATAAAATTAATCTTGTCTATATCTACACTGATTTACAAAGGGCAGATATCTTCACCAAACCTTTGGATGAGAGGATTCATCTGATTTTCATAAATCAGCTTGGTGTGATAAATGGAGAAGACTTAGTTTGATTTCTATCTATGGTCGATGAATTTTTCAAAGTTCGTCGAACGGAGATCGACGAACTGTGAAAGATTCTAGAGATATTCGTCGAACGGCGTTCGACGAACTCTCTGTGAGTGAAGTTATTTTTGTCGAATGGAGATCGACGAATCTGCTTCAGAAATTTTTCGTCGAACGGAGCTCGACGAAATGTTTTCAAATCTTCTAACTAAGATCGACGAATTTTTTAACTATAAAATATTTCGTCGACCTTAGGTCGAAGAATTTTTTTAATTTTTCGTTGAACGGAGTTTGTCGACTCATATTCTAAAAAACCTTATATCTAGGTTTTTCTTCGACCTCCGTCCCGCGCTTTCAGTTCTCTTGCACTTGATCTCCCTTGTGTTTGTTGCAGGCGAACTCATGGCGATTCTAGCAAGCAGTCTTGGAGCAATGAAATTTGATACAGGCTTTGACAATGACTTTGAGTCGTTTCAACACTCAGATCCTATCTTCCTGGAAATTTTGAAACTGCTTGAAGATCAAAAGTTAAAGTATCTGATGATCACAAGAATCAAGATAGCTAGAATAGAAATAAGAGAATGGGTTTACACCTCCTCCTCCCCAGATGATGACACCATGACGGAAACCATATCGGGTAATGCAATATCACTTACCCCCGCCGTCCTGACCGATATTTTTGGATTAGCTAATGGTGAAGAAGAACTGGAGATCGACAGTGATGAATTCGATGAAATGTTAAATAAGATGGGCTACTATGGAGATACTCCCAAAAAACTGCTAAAGAAATATTTGTCTGCTGAATACAAGTTTCTAGCAGATGTTGTAGGCAAGGTACTGCTGGGAAAACACACAGCCCATGACTACATCACTAGACATCAATTCCTGGTGATGTGTGATATTGTGAATCAGAAGCCTGTGAACTGGGCTAGGATTCTGTTTGAGATGATCCGGAAGAAAAACACCAAGAAAGAGATGTGTTTTGGAAGGATTCTGGGAATCTTCCTTCAAGCAAAGGCTGTTGAATTCCTGGTCACATCGACCATATTCATTAATGCCTCCAAGAGGATAACTTGTGCCCTCTTTGGCAGGTGGGAGAGGAATATCACCAAGCCCTCCAAGGCTTCTTCCTCTTCCTCCAGGCCTTTTGAGAGTACAAGGTCTGCTCTAGCCACTACCCACCCTACTGAAGATGCTCCACCTCCAACCCCTCCAGCCTCCCCAATTCATCTCCCTTCACCAGTTTACACCACAGTCCCTACTCCTCTACCTCCATCATCTCCAGTACATCATCCACAAACGCATATTCACTCTCATACACCAACTCCATCACAACATGGTACACCAACTCCATCACAATATGGTACACAAACTCCATCACACCCTGGTACCCCACCCTCATCTCCTCTACCAACACATCTAGCCAACATACCCCTTTCCAACCTCCTCTCACTCCATTCTTTTGACCTATTGTCATCCCACCTTAATAATCCATCACCTGCAGATGAGCTAATGTCAGACTCTCTACCTACCCCTCTGAAAGTGAGGGGTTAGATCTGGAATACTCTAGAGGGGGGGGGGGGAGGGTGAATAGAGTTTTTTGTGTTTATATACAATTTTCTAACTACTTCAATCTAGTCCTAGTACTGCAGGAATAAAATTAAAGCACAAACACATCAATCCTAACTATCACAGCCACATCAAGAAACAAAAGAAAAGAGCAACTAGACAACACAAGAAATTTATAGTGGTTCCCCAACCTGGGTACATTCACTCTTCTACCACCCTGGTAGGAATCCACTCAGATTTTTGATCAGGTGACTGACACCAATAAGCTTTTGATCAGGTGCTGAAAAACCAAACCTCAAGTATTTTGTTCAGATGACTTGCAACCAGGAATAACTTTTGAAGGGAGTTAAGAACCCTTTATACAGTGGGGGTGAGAGAATGATTATGTCTTCTCTTTCTCAAAACAACTGAGAAGACTTATGTGGATTTGATGTTAACAAAGGATCCCCCTGAGATATTGAATGGTTCTGGAAATTAGAGCTTTGCTTCAGGTTGATAGGCCTTCAGACTTTCAGCTTTGACCAGACAAAGTACAGGAACTACTTGACAGATAGATGGTTTGTTATCCTTTGAAGTGTCCTAGAGTGTAGAAGGAAGAAGAATCTTGAATTTGATTTAATGTTCTTCACCTTCAGATTGCTGATGTTCTTTCTCTGGTTAGGGCTTCCTTTTTTTATATCAGCTTTCTATTCCTTTTGTCTCAGAGAGTTGTCAAGAGAGAGCAGCAAAAGATTCTTGATTATGAGACTGACTGTCTGTGTGTCCCTCTGTTTGTCTATGTAAGAAAGTGATGGAAAATCCCTTTTTGTATATACCATATTATCTTTCTTTTGAAATTTGAAATTCTTCTGCATTTACTGCTGACAGCCTGGAGAATGTTTTACATTGATTGAGTGTCCCCAACTCTCATATGGAAAAACGACAAGCAATAATCCTGATGAAGACCATAATCAATGCTCCGTTTAACAGTAATATTCAGAGAATATTGAGAATTGATTACTCAGGAATTAATGCAGTAAACTAAGGACAGAAGGAAGGAAATAACCAAGTCTGGAATCGTCGAACAGAGAACAGAAATCATCGAGCTGAGTCCACAGTTCGTCGAGCTGAGGAGTTGAGTTCGTCGACCAGATGGCTTCTGTTCGTCGAGCTGAGTTCCAAGATCGTCGAGCTGAAAACAGATAACTGCATTCTCTAGAACCATGCCTTTTCTGCACATCAAGTTCGCCGAGCTGAGAATTTGACTTCTTGGACCAGAGTTCAGTGAAGTGTTTTTGGACCTAGATATTTCTGGAATGAAATGCTGAAGTAGAGTATCCAGGAATCGTCGACCTGAGAATTGGGTTTGTCGAACTGAGAACTAGTTTTGTCGATCTGAGTCCACAATTCTTCTTTAACTTCTTGACACAGCTTCTGTGGAATGTGTCAACACAAGTCCTGTGTGTCGACACAATTACTTCTTGTCGCGACATAATTGTTGTTTTGACAGAAATATGGAGTGTGTCGACACAAGTCCTGTATGTCGACACAATTATTGTATGTCGACACAATCTTGCTTCTGGTGTCGACACAGTTGATGTCGACAGATGTTCTGTGTGACGACACAAGTCCTGTGTGTCGACACAATCTGGCTTCTGGTGTCGACATAGTCTGGATTCTGGTGTCAACACAGTTGATGTCGACAGATGTTCTGTGTGTCGACACAAGTCCTGTATGTCGACATAATTTTGCTTCTGGTGTCGACACAGTTGATGTCGACAGATGTTCTGTGTGTCGACACAAGTCCTGTATGTCGACACAATCTGGCTTCTAGTGTCAACACGGCCATTCTGAAGTGTCAACACAATTGCTTGAGTCTCTGGCAGTCTGTTGAAGGCTGGTCCTTGTGATGTTGATTCTAAGGACTTGGCCAAGACTCTAGGACACAACCATGACCCTGGCTATACATGATGGGTCATATGATCCTAACTTAGTGAACCTAGCCCAAATCCAACTAGGGATCCAACAATCTCCCCGTATTTGGGTGAGGTCACTAATTACGGACTCAAACTAAACTTGAAAGTAAAAAAGCAAGAAAACATATATCTGGCAAAGAAAATTAACACATGCAGTAGATATATATATACAATAAGCTTTGTGTCAGAAATTAGAAAGCAGTTTTAAGCAAACTCAGAAAAACTAAAGATAATCAAAGTATCATTTCTTTTGCTTTTTCTCTTCGAGATTCTCTTCTTTGCTTTTGTCTCCAGGCTTAGTGAATATGATTTCCCTGTTGTGATCTGCAGCTTGCACCTTTGTCATTGTCATATCAGTAGCCCCAATGATTTTTAGAGATGTAGCCCTGGGCACTACTGCTTCTGGATGCAGTTTCATATAGTCATCAACATTGAAAAATTTATTAGCTTTTTCAAACCTGTTGAGCTCTTCCTTCCTATATTTTGACATAGTAGTATATTCTGACGGATCCTTCCCTTCAGCTTTGGCTTTGTTGATCATAGAAAGGCCAACCAGTTCTTGGAACCTGTCCATCCTAGCTATTGTTGCTGTTTTAGGATCTTCACATGATACAGGTGGGGAAGCAGGTCTCTTGGGGCTTTCAGCTTTTTGACGTTTAGGGAGTTGTTGCTGTAGCTGTTGCTGATGCTGCTGTTGAGGTTAGTGCTGCTGACTGAAGAGTAGTATCTCTGCTGGCTGCTTCTTGAGGATGAGGACCTACCCTGATGCCTTTTATAAGTTTGAAACTGAGTAGTCCTTTGAGATGTTGTGCCTGAAGCACCAGTAGCTGGAGGAGGAGGTGGAGGAGGATCCTTTCTAGATCTTTGAGTAGGAGGAGGTGAATACCTTCTGCTCTTCTTTCTCTCTTTCTGTTCATTTTTAGATAACCACATCTCGGCAGGCATTCCCTAATAAGGAGTGATTTTCTGGAGGATGTAGTAGGGGGTGTCATTGGCTAGATTGAGCTTTGGAGTAGGAGGTGGAGGTGCTTTCCTCTTTTTAGAAACTTTCTATTTCTTAGGTTCCTCATCTGAGTCTTCATCTTCATCCTCATCATCATCATCAGAATCTTGAGGATTATCATACAGTGAATCCAGTGCTTTGAGAGCCTCTACAGAAATCAAAGGTTTATCTGCCTGAGAGGGAGATGGAAGAGGAGCTGCAACTGGAGCTGGAGGAGGAGCAGGAGGGCTATTAATTGCAGTGCTCTCAGCCACTGTCTTATTTTCCTCTTTTATATCAACCATGATCAGTTCATCCAGATCAGGCATGGGGAGTCATCTATTATAAAACTGGAGCAGAAATGGTTTCTAGAGGGGATGAATGATGACTGAGTCAGCCTTAGGTGGAGATGGAATGGCTGTATTCTTTGGAGCAGCAAAAATGTCTTTGAGTTACTTGACAACTGTAGGACTTATTGGAGATGAATAAGGAATAATAGCTAAAGATGGCTAGGTACTATCAGCCGGAGGAAAGCTCAAATAAGCTGTATCAAAAATTCTCAAAAGATTTACCAAATCTACTGTGGTTTAATAATGAAATCACCAACAATAATTATTTCTTATGTTACTACCTCATCTATGTCCATGTCAGTTTCAATAAAATGAATAAAATCAAATAAATCTTCATCATCTGCTAGAAATAAATCGACATCATCTGCTGCTGCTACTGCATCTGTTGGAACTATTACTGCTGCAGCTTCTTCATCAAGTATCTCCCCCTGCCTGGTTTCAGTGCTAACTGTAGCCAGGCCCCTTACTGAAGAGGGGGCAGCAGAGAGGGCAGTTCTTTGAGCAGCAAGGGAGGATATAGAAGTAGCAAGAGGTGTAATGGCCTCTGTTATAAGATTCTTGAGGAGAGGAGTAAGCAGTGCAATAAGAGATGAAATGGTGGAGGGTTCCAAGGGTAGATTTGCAGATGGTGGAATGGAAGGTGTTTGAGTGGAAACTGATGGAGGAATGAAAATTTATGGTGGAGTATGAGTGATAGCATCTTGCATGTTTGTATCTTGTGCAGAATGAGTGTTGAGAGGGGAGGAGAGTAGATTGAATGTTGGGATGTTGGCTAGATGAGGAGGAAAGGGAGATGAAGGTGTTGAGGGAATGTGGGTATCATGGGCGGACTGAGGTGGAGTTGGTTGTGGTGATTGTGATGGAGAAGGTTGATGATATTCCTGAATAGGGGAAGAGGTGATGTCAGTGATATCTATTGGTTGAGAGGTGGCAGGAGTTGTAGTTAGAATAGGAACATGAGTAGGTTGTTGGGGTTGTTGGTGTGTTTATTGGTTTGGTTATTGGAGAGGAGGGATGGTGGAAGATGATGGAGGTGTAGGGAGGATCTCTTCAGAAGGGTGGGAAGTTGCTGGATCAGCCCTTGTACTTTCAGAAGCTCTGGTGGAAGAGGAAGCCTTAGAGGGCTTAGTTGTAACGCCCCCGATTTTTCGATGATTTTATTTGTTTGGGCAACGTCAGATTTATGACGTCGTTGCGTTACTTTTAACGTCAAGTGTTGGATTTGAGTAGTTTTGGACGTGCTCGTCCAGTTTCGTCGCAACCCGAGCGTTTTTGGAGTCTCAGCGCGCGATCGAAGTTTTGGGTTTTGTTTTTGTTCGCCGCATGTTTTGGCAGTTAATAACTCAGGAATGGCTTGTAGGATTTTGGTTTTGACTTTGTCATTGTGTCCGTAGCTGCAGTTTTCACCTACGGCGTGAGTTTCGTTTAATTCAGCGCGTTTGAGCCTTTGTTTTTATCTCATATTTCTTGTTCAACTATCTGAACACATTAATTTCTATTTTAATGCCTTGGGCTTGTGTTGATTTCTCGGGAAGCCCTCCTAAGGTGTGGGTTTTAGTCGAACCGAGTTTTTCTTCGGTTTTTCTTAGCGCTGTGTTGGGTTCGACGATCGTCGAGCGGAGCTCGACGATTGTGTTCCTTTTCCTGAGCCCTGTTTCGAGTTCGACGATCGTCGAGCGGAGCTCGACAATTGTAATTTATTTCCTTGGCGCTGTTTCGAGTTCGACGATCGTCGAGCGGAGCTCGACGATTGTCATTTTTTTCCTGGGCGCTGTGTTGAGGTCGACGATCGTCGAGCGGAGCTCGACGATTGTCGTGCTGAGCTCGACGAATCGTCGAGTGGAGCTTGCTGTAGGTCTGGCCCTGCATGTTGAGTTCGACGATCTTCGAATTGAGTTCGACGATCAGGCCCTGCTTTCTGTGTTAGACAATTTTCGTACAGAATTCGTGAGTAATCCCCTTGCTGTACTCTAGTAAGTGCCCTTGTACTCGAGTAGTTTTCCCGTGTTGTACTCGTGTAATTCACTTGGTGCTCGAGTACTCCTTCCATGTTACTCGAGTAGATGTAAAGAACTACTCGGGTAGGTTTCTGCTACTCGAGTAATTGTGATGAGCTACACGAGTAGGCCTTTTGTCACTCGAGTAGTTGTATTGAACTACTCGAGTAGGTCTTATGTACTCGAGTGGTTGTATTGAACTACTCGAGTATGTTTTTGTCTAGTACTCGAGTAACCCATTCCCTCTGCTTCGGGAAAACCAGTTCAGCTAAACCCGGTTTATTTTGCTGTTTTCCCTGTTATCACCTTTGGTATAAAAACCTTCTTCATCTTCTTCATCCTTTCTGATTCTTTTCCTCCCGATCCAGGGCGGCGTGAGCGAGAAAGAGGTTGTCTGTCCTTAATCCTTTCAGTGGCCGTTGACGGTGCTCCGGAGTTCGGAATTTCAAACCGATCGTAGGTCTGGAAAGCTCTCGTCGAGAGCTACGCCCTTGTGGTAATTTCTACCTCGTTCCTTGAGATTTTCTCGTTAGGGTTTTTCGACCCTAATCCCCTTTTCGACCCTTTTTATCTAGATTTCAACTCCTCTGTTGGAACACCCTATTACTAATTTGGGTCAGGATCACTATGTCTCTAGGAAACCTGCTTTTTACCTCTCTGTATAGATCTAAAGGTCAATTAGGATTGAGTCTAAGGGTTAGTAGTTAGGTTTGGAATCTGCCCTCAAGACCAAGGTTTTTCAGTTTGGAGACTAAGTCATTTCGTCGAGCTCAGTACGATGAATCGTCGAACTCCAATCGACGATCGTCTAGCTCAACTTCGACGGATTGTCGAACTCCATTCGACGATCGCTGAGCTCAACTTCAACAAATCGTCGAACTCCATTCGACGATCTGTGAGCTTAGTTCGACGATATTGACTCCAGTATTGATTCCCTATCTCTGAGCTCAGTTCGACGATAGTTGAGCTCAGATTGACGATTTCTGTTGCTGTCTAAATCCAAATCGCTGAGCTCAGTTCGATGATAGTAGAGCTCAGTTTGACATTTTTCTGAAGAGTTCAATGATTTTCAAGATTCAAAATTCAGAACAGTTAAGGAGTTATTCTCAGCAATTAATTCAGAAGATTTTGTAGCCGTTTTCATTTATTCTAGACCAAGTTTCAAGGGATTATCAAGGAATGTTTCTTTGGACTTTCCCCCAGAAGACAAAGAAAATTAAGGATTTAATTAATGACAGGCCAACGGCTATTCTTGACAGAGGATCATTTTCTATTCAGAACCAGGGAATAAAACACAAGTTTTTTTGAATCTCTCTCATAGTACAGATAAGCAGAACAAGAAGAACAAGAACAAAATTTTCTCTAGAACAACATCTTTCTCAACATCAACTGTTCATAAGAGAAAAAGAGAAAGAGCTGTAGACATTCTCTGTCTAAAAGAATTCATACAAGAACACACAACCAAGGAGATCAACCAATTGAAATCTTCAGATCTCTTTTGATTCAAGTGTTCAAGGCCATCTTCATTCAAGACTCCAGACACCTAACATTTCAGCTGTTGCTGAAATCATCATTTACTGGAGATCAACTTCTGAAGGCCTATCACCCTACAACAAAGCTTCATTTCCTGAACATCTGAAGAACTCAGGGGGAGCTTTGACAACATCAAAATCCACATAGTCTTCGCAGCTGCTTTGAGAAAGAGAAGACTTCCATCACTCTCTCATCCCCATCTCTGTAAAGGGTTTTTCAAACTCCCTTCAAAAGTTTGTGCTTGGTTTTTGAGCACCTTATCAAAAGCTCATTGGTGGCAAGACACCTGATCAAAAAATCTGATTTGGTTTTTGAGCACCTTATCAAAAGCTCATTGGTGCCCAGGACACCTGATCAACTCATCCTGCAGTGGATTCCTACCTAGGGTGGTAGAAGAGTGGATGTAACCAAGTTTAGGGGAACCACTATAGCTCCTTGTGTCTTCTTGATTGCTTGTCTTTATTTTGTTTCTGGCTGTGATTGGTTTGTGATCTGTGATTAGTTAGGATCTGTGATTAGTTCCTTTTGTAGATTGTAATTAGATAACTGATGTGATTAGATTTAATATTTGCTTCCCTGTTCACTGAGATTACAACAATTGTTATAAAAAGTTTTTAAGCACCATACTCTATTCACCCCCCCCTCTAGAGTATATCAGATGTAGCTCACACTTTCAATTGGTATCAGAGCCAGGTTGGTTAAATATACCACATCTCAGTGGTTGCACAGGCTAACACCTGAACCCCAAGATCCCTTGTTAGATCTGCCTCTTTTGATTTTGTTATTAGATTATTTCTTCACAAATCATGGCCCAAAACAAAATTATGCTAGCACCAGACCTCCAGTGTGCAATCTATCCAATTTTGCACTTTGGAAAGCAAGGATTAGATTATACATGAATTCTATTGACGAGGATATTTTTAATTCTGTTTTGACAGTTTGTCCAAGACCTCCAGAGAACACAAGCACAAATACTGTTCCACCTCCATCAGGAACAGATGCTGATATCAAGAAGTGGAAGGTAGCTGATGTAAAGTCTATGAATATCTTAGCCCAGACCATGTCTGATGACATCTTTCAAAAGGTGGCTGAATGTAATTCAGCAAAGGAAATCTGGGATAAACTCTCTGAAATAGTCTCAGGCTCAGCTGATGAAAGAAAGGACAGGAGATCCCACCTCATATCCCAATATGAGAATTTCAAGAAAGGAGAAGCTGAGCCAGTAGCTGAAATGTATAACAGGCTCAGTCTAATAGTCAATGAACTCAAGACTTTGGATAAGGAGATCTCACTGACTGAACTAAATGACAAAATCCTGATGTGCTTCCCAAGCACTTGGGATTCAAGGACCTGGCCAATTAAGGATGCCAGAAGTCTGAATGAGATCACCACAGAAGGTCTTTTGGGTAAGCTCAAATCTTATGAGCTGCTCATTAAGAACAAAGAAGAAGAGCAGAAGGCTGCCTTTCCAGCCACAAGGAAAGAAAAGACAGTAGCCTTCAAAGCAACTGAAGATCAGCTTGAAGACAAATTCACAGGCAATGATGAGCTGCTCAGTCTATTGGCCAAAAGATTTTACAAGATGGCCAGAAAGAACTTCAGAAGGAGATCATATAAAGAGCATGATAAGCCAAGGTATGATAAGTCAAATAATAAAGAAATTGTTTGCTTTGGTTGTAGGAAACCAGGGCACATTGTACCTGACTGTCCAGAGAACAAAAACAAGGACAGAAGGGACAAGAAAGAAAGAAGAAAGGACAAAGACTTCAAGAAAAATGGCAATAGCAAACCCTCCTCAAGCAAGAACAAACACACAAGGAAGGGGTTTGTTGCTGAATCCTGGAGTGAAACTGAAGAAGAATCAGAAGCTTCATCCAGCTCAAGTGATGATGAAGATGATGCTGAAGAGAAGGAGTTCTGCATGATGGCAATCAATGCCTCTCAACATAATTCAGATGCAGAAGATTCAGAGTCAAACTCAGAGACTCAACTTGAAGAGGACCAGGTAATTAGTTCTTTTGATTTCAATTCAGAGGACTTTAATTCTGAGTTTAAAGCATTATGTTTAGACTTACTAAAATCTGAGAAGGAAATTATTTCTCTCAGAAATCAATTATCTGAACATAGTATCTTAAAGTCAGAAAACCTCAAACTCTCTGAGGATTTGGAGTGCTGTAGGGAGCAGATAGCTTCACTGAAAGGTGAGCTATCTGAGGCCAAGAAGCTTGAGGAATCCCTCAATGGGAGAAGTATCAAACTGATGGACATCACAAGCACAGTGAACTCCAGAGTCAATAGTACAGTGGGCTTGTGTGCTTCATCCAGCCAACCTATAGTTCTAACAACTCCAATCAAGTTCATTTCTGATAAAGGGAAGGGAGTTGTAGAGGTAGCTAGGAAAAATTCTGATCTGCCTAAGAAAACCAAGTTCCAGCAGAAATCGTTGAACGGAGCTCGACGATCGCCGAACGTAGATCGACGATCTCAGGCAAAATCATTGAACTCAGGTCGACGATCTCTAATTCCTGAACTCTACCACAGTCGACCGTCGAACGGAGCTCGACGATCTGACCCAAGATCGTCGAACACAGCTCCACGATCGTCGAACAGAGATCAGAGCTTTGGAAATTCTTTTAAGGGCAAATCAAAATCCAATCCTAAGGGTCCTTCATCCCAAAGCTTTAACCCTTATACTGAATGGATAATACCTCCAAGGAGATATCATCCCGAAGGTTATCAGAGTCAACCTGGGATGTCTTTTATTTCTGAGTTTAAAGGTTATCAACCTAGGCCCAAGGTAAACTGGGTCAAAAACAAGTGAATTACTTTATGTGCAAGTGAAGACCTATCCAACATCAAACCAACAATGGTATTTGGATAGTGGGTGCTCTAAGCACATGACAGGAAACAAGGACAACCTCACATCCTTTAAAGCCAAGCTTGGACCTAAAGTCATATTTGGTGATTCAAACTTTGGACAGACTAAAGGATATGGTGCAGTCCAGATTGGAACAGTGACATTCAAAAAGGTAACCTATGTGGAAGGACTGAAGTACAATTTGATAAGCATCAGTCAGCTATGTGATGAAGGCTACCAGGTGACTTTCAGCAAAGCTTTATGCAAGATCAAGTCAGAGGACAACACAACTGTGTTGACAGGTAAAAGGAAAGGTAACATCTACTTAGTAGATTTTCTTTCAACAGATGTATATATTTGCCTGTTCAATTCTGTCTGTAGACCTAATATTTTATGACATAAGAGATTAGGACATTTAAACCTTAGAACCATTGCTAGGCTATCCAAGAACAACCTTATTAGAGGACTACCTTCTGGCCCCTACAAGAAGGAAGGACTCTACAGGGCTTGTCAATTAGGCAAGCAAACTAAAAATAGTTTCAAGTCACTTAATAAGAGTGATTCACCTAGGATCTTGTATCTGTTACACATGGATCTTTTTGGACCCATTATAGTACAAAGCCTAGGAGGGAAATATTACACTTTAGTAGTTGTAGATGACTTCTCTAGATTCACATGGGTGTTCTTTCTGAGGAAGAAGTCTGATAACTTTAAGTGTTTGACAGAGTTTCTCAAATGTATACAGATTTAGTTCAATACTCACATTGCCCTGATCAGAAGTGATCATGGGACAGAGTTTGATTCTCTTCTTATGCAAGAGTTCTGTCAGAGTGAAGGGATCAGACACACTTTCTCAGCTCCTAGAACTCCTCAACAAAATGGGGTAGCTGAAAGGAAAAATATAACCCTTATTGAATCTGCCACTACATTGTTGTCAGATGCTCACCTTCATCTATCCTTTTGGGCAGAGGCAGTGAACACCTCCAACTATGTGCTGAACAGAAGTTTAATACATAAACTAAAGGGCAAGACTCCCTATGAATTACTCAAAGGGAAGAAACCTAAAGTTGATTATTTTAGAATTTTTGGTTGTATTTGTTATATACACAATAATGACGAGAGATATTTAGCAAAGTTTCAAGCTAAAGCTGATGAAGGAGTGTTTCTGGGATACTCCATGATCAGTAAGGCTTATAGGATTTATAATAAATCAACTCTTAAAATTAAAGAATCTGTTCACATATCATTTGATGAATCTAACATATCTTTCAAGGAGAAGAACAATTCTACCATAGAACCTTTGCAGGTACATTCTATTGTTGAAGATTTGAACAACTTACAGGTTACTTAAAAAGAGGAAAGCAGTGAAGATGAAGACTGCATTCAACATATTGAAGAGAAACAACTTGAAGAGCCAGTTGTTGCACCACAAGAGGAAATCAGGTCCCCTTGTGGTACAACACAGGTTAGTGAACAATCAACACCCCCTGTTGATTTAGTAACTTCAAGAGACCATCCAATTTTCCAAGTAATTGGAGACATATCAGCTGGTCTGCAAACCAGAAATCAGGTCAACGAAAACCTGTTGCACACTTGCTTCCTATCTCAAATTGAACCTCAATCCATTCAAGATACAGAGCAAGATCCACACTGGATCATTGCAATGCAAGAAGAGTTACATCAATTTGAAAGGAACAAAGTTTGGGAACTAGTGCCAAAGCCTAAGGATCACTCCATTGTTGGAACAAAGTGGGTGTTCAGAAACAAATTGGATGATCAAGGAGTAATTGTAAGGAACAAGGCAAGGCTAGTTGCTCAAGGATATTCTCAATAAGAAGGCATAGAATATGTCCATACTTTTGCACCAGTTGCAAGATTGGAAGCCATCAGAATCTTCTTAGCTTATGCAGCACATAAAGGCTTCAAGGTATATCAGATGGATGTAAAGAGTGCATTTCTCAATGGTGACATCAAGGAAGAAGTCTATGTCAGACAACCTCCAGGTTTTATCTCTCCAACTTATCCTGATTATGTTTTTAAGTTAAACAAAGCATTATATGGTCTCAAGCAAGCTCCTAGAGCATGTTATGAGACCCTAGCATGCTTCCTTCTGGAAAATGGATTTATAAGGGGTAGAGTAGACCAAACTCTTTTCATTAGAACCCATAAGTCCCATACCCTACTAGTACAGATTTATGTAGATGATATTATTTTTGGCTCTACTGATTCAAAATTGTGCAGAAGGTTCTCCAACCTAATGCATTCTAAATTTGAAATGAGTAGCATGGGTGAGCTATCCTTCTTTCTAGGATTGCAAGTCAAACAACATGCTGAAGGCATCTTCATTTCTCAAACCAAGTATGCAAATGAATTGGTTAAGAAATTTGGTATGTCTGAAGCATCTTGCATGAAAACACCCATGCCTACTAATGCTGTATTGGATGCTGATGAACATGAGAAACCTATTGATCAGACAACATATAGGGCAATGATTGGCTCCTTACTATACCTTACAGCTGGTAGACCGGATATAATGTTTGCTACATGCATATGTGCTAGATTCCAAGTAAGCCCTAGAGAGTCACACCTAACATTAGTAAAAAGGATTCTCAGGTATGTTAAAAGTTGTCCAAATCTAGATCTCGGGTATCCAAAAGATTCAGCATTTGAATTAACTGGATTTTCTGATGCTGATTATGCTGGATGCAGAATTGACAGGAAAAACACCAGTGGAACTCGTCAGTTTCTTGGTGACAGACTTGTCTCCTGGTTTTGTAAGAAACAAACTTCTGTGTCAACTTCAACTGCTGAAGCTGAATATATAGCTGCAGGCAGTTGTTGTTCACAAATATTGTGGATTCAAAACCAACTCCTAGACTATGGCTACAACTTAGAGAAGTCAAAAATATTTTGTGATAACACTAGTGCTATTTCTATAGCTCAAAATCCAGTCCTCCATAGTAGGACAAAACACATAAAAATTAGGCATCACTTTTTAAGGGATAATGTTGAGAAGAATAAAATTGAACTTCAATATATCCCAACTGATTTGCAAAGGGGAGATATTTTCACCAAGCCCTTGGATGAAAAGAAACACACCTTCTTCCTAAATCAGTTAGGAATATTAGATGGAGGAAATCTATAATAAGTTCCAAGATTTTGAAACTCTAAAAATTGACCAAGACTAGGCAAACATCCTGATTTTTCTAAGTGTCTAGAGTGTATTTCTGGTCTCTGAACTGCGCTCGACGATTTTCCCCCAGATCGTTGAATGGAGATCGACGTTTTCCCAAATCGTCGACCTAAGTTCAGCGCTTCTCAGATAGTGTTCAACTATCTCTCCAGGTCAACGATCGTCGAACGGCGCTCGACGATTTTGTTCTCTGAACTATCGTCGAAGAGAGCTCGACGCACTCCAATATCGTCGAACGGAGATCGACGATATTGAAGACTCTTCAGATTCCTTTAGAATCCCCGATCGTCGAACTGAGTTCAACGATCTTTCCTTTTCTGCGTCGAACCCTAATATAAAATGTTGGAGTTACCATGATGATCTGGAAGTGGTCAAACATCTAATCTCACTGCCAACGCAATATGAGCCTGCAGGGTCGCACATAAGAGATGTGGAGAAGTTGGATGACTGACTGTGTTGGTAAAGGTTACCAATCACCGACCTGAATAGGGTTATGGGCAAAGTGTTGCCTTATAGGATCATCGGGTTGGGCAAAGGTTGCCTTGAAGGGCTGGTTAGGTTCGTCGTCCGAGGGTCAAAGACATTAGTCGAGAATGGTCTTCTGATTCCCGCCGATCGACGAGAATCACCTTGCTGATTCTCGCCGATCGACGAGAATCGTCGAGAATCAATTGTTGATTCTCGACGATCGACTACCTTGACAATTGTCGTCGACCGCGGCTCGACGATCGTCGAGTATCATTATGTGTCGTCGAGCGTGGCTCGACGATCGGCGAGAATCGTCGAGTATTGTACTCTGATTCTCGCCGATCCAATGTGATACTCGCCGAATGATTCTCACCGAACCTGCTCAGTGATTCTCGCCGATTGTCGCCGATTCTCACCGATTCATTCTCGCCGATTCTGAACCCTAGTTCTGGGTGGTCTGCGGATAGCGATTTTCTTGAGTTTATTTTATACTTTAAGCATAAATATAACACTTAGGGTTTCGGGAAGATAAGCGATCTGTCTCTTCTGTGCGAATCGAACCCGACGGAACGAGTTCCGCGTTCGCTCCGCCAATCCCGATCCCGCCGCCGGAAGAGTTCCGCCGCCGTGTTTGCTCCGTTGACCATCTTCTCTCCAGCAATCGTCGCTGGCGCTGCATACCCTGGCGCGGACCTAGCAGTCCGTGGGAAAGCAAAGGTGCGGTCTTCTCCTTCCCGATCTTCCGTGCGACGGAAAGCTCGGCGTTCTCCCACTCGTGTGGACTTCTGCAGAAACGTGGATACTATTCCACGTAGAACTCGCCACTAGCAAGCAGACAAAGTTTGGAGCTTCTCCGTTGAGTTGTGACTCAACGCCACCGAGGTAATTTTTGCCTAGTTTTGCTAACTTCTTGATTCAACTGTTCATGGCCGGATCCACATCTCTTTGGGTTTTCTTGATGTTTTTCTTTCCGCTGCGTGCACAAGCGTTGTGCCAACCCTATAGAGAAAACCCAACAGTGGTATCAGAGCCAGGTTCCGCCCATGACTGTTGTTTTGGAAGTTGTCTTATTCCAATGCGTGTAAACCTAGAGATTTAGAAGTGTTCTAAATGTCTAGATTTAGTCTTGGCACTTCGCCAAGAACGATTGGAATTTCGGTGGAATTTCTAAGTGTTAGAAATTGTTGTCTCCTTAGCAGTAACCATCCCTCGAGTATGTTGTGGATTTTGAATCCAACAAAGAGAGATGAGCTTGTCTACTGCTTTAAGTTGAGCTATCTTTGCCTTTGTCCAATGCATGTAAATCTGAGGATTTAGAAATTTCCGGATGCTCAGATTTAGCCCTTCCTTCTATCAAATGTTGATGGTGTCAGGATGTGCACATAAGGGATGCATGTGGTTTTAGAAGAATTGTTTTTCTTTGGATGTGCACATTGATCAAATGTTGATCATGGTTAATTGTTAACCTAAAATTGAAATCCCTTCTTTTAATATTAAGTGTTCGGATGCCTTCTGATGGATGACACTCTTCCTGCCTCGATCGATGAAGTGTGGGCTTGCCAAAGCAAGGTGCATTAATCTATCTTGGTAAGGGTGCGAGCGGATAATTGTGATATCCCACTGTTGACATCGGGTCCAGCTTAACTAGGTGACCTCAAAGGTTGAGTGCCTAGAGGCATAGGGTTGGCATGCACCATATGATGGATGCGAATAAGGAGTTATTCACCAACCATACAAGAATTGCATGAGGATGCAATTGGCAAGCGTTGCCTACCTAAATAACCACATCGTGAGAGGAACGCCAAAGCGGACTCATTGTGTTGGTGAAATACGGATCTTGTCCACTAAGAGAGTAGCTCGCATGAACTCTCCGAATTGTTAGTGAGGGCTATCATTTCGAATAAAATAGTGGGAGTATTTTTAATTGAAGTCCTAATTAGAATAAATTGTAATTGAAATTTAGGTACTGATTTTATTCTGCATAAATTCTTGTAGAATTCCATGGCAAGCGTTTCACACTCCACGCTGTCTCTGAGAGCCATCCTTGAGAAGGATAAGCTCAGCAGGACAAACTATATGGACTGGTATAGGAACCTGAGAATTGTTCTCAGGCAAGAGCGAAAGCTCTATGTCTTGGAAGAAGAAGCCCCCGAGGTGCCGACCGGGAACTCTTCCCGTGCTGAGAAGGATACTTATAAGAAGTATACTGACGATGCTTTGGATGTCGAGTGCCTTATGCTTGCCACCATGAACTCTGAGCTTCAGAAGCAACATGAGAACATGGGGTGCAAGGAGATTGACGAGCATCTCAAGAAAATGTTTCAGGGGCAGGCTCGTCAAGAGAGGTTCGACATCATGAAAGCGTTGTTTCAGTGCAAGATGGGAGTTCGAGACTCAGTAGGGACTCACGTACTCAAGATGATTGGGTATATAGAGAACCTTGAAAGGCTGGGTTTTCCCCTTGGTCAAGAGTTGGCCACGGATCTGATCCTGCAATCGTTGCCGAACAGTTATGAGCAGTTTGTCTTGAACTACAACATGAATGAGATAGACAAGACACTGCCCGAACTCCTAGGCATGTTAAGAACTGCCGAGATCAACATGAAGAAGGCCAAGCCTGCCAGCCCCATACTGATGGTGCATAAGGGCAAGGGCAAAGCCAAGGGCTCTAAGAAGACGAAGGTAGGACTAAGTCATATCTTGAGCTCAAGTCTTCAGCACTGATCAAGAAGAAGAGCACGGTGAAGGAAGGGAAATGCCACCACTGTGGCAAGGCTGGTCATTGGCAGAGGAACTGTCCTTTGTATATTGAGGATCTGCAGAAATTGAAGGGAGGTATGACTTCCGCTTCTAATGTTTACGTTATAGAGATAAACATTTCTGCTCCTTCATCTTGGGTATTGGATACCGGATGTGGTTCTAACATTTGTACAAATGTGCAGGAACTGGGAAGGAGAAGATTGCTGAGTAAAGGGGAGGTGGACCTCCGCGTCGGCAATGGAGCAAAAGTTGCTGCTGTAGCCGTAGGAGTTTACCGTCTTTCTTTGCCCAGTGGGCTTGTAATAGAACTAGATAACTGTTATTTTGTTCCGGCGATAACTAGAAACATTATATCTATTTCATGTTTGGACATGATTGGATTTTCTTTTATAATTAAGAACAATTGTTGTTCTATATTTAAGAATGATGTTTGTTATGTTGTAGCCCAATTGTTTAATGGTCTTTATGTTTTGAACTTGGACCATCTGATCTGTAATGTAGAAAACAATAAAAGACTAAGAACAAATGACTCGAACCCTACGTTTCTCTGGCATTGTCGTTTGGGCCATATCAACGAGAAGCGCATATCCAAACTCCATAGAGATGGACTTTTGGACTCATTTGATTATGAATCATTTGAGCGATGCGAATCTTGTTTGTTAGGCAAGATGACTAAAGCTCCTTTCACTGGTTATACTGAGAGGGCTGAGGATCTCTTGGGTGTTGTACATAGTGATGTATGCGGACCCATCAGTTCCATGGCTAGAGGAGGGTATTTCTACTTTGTTACATTTACTGATGATTTCAGTAGATACGGATATGTGTATCTTATGAAGTGCAAATCCGAGACCTTTGAAAAGTTCAAAGAGTTCAAAAATGAAGTAGAAAATCAGTTGGGTAAAAGGGTTAAAGCACTCCGATCTGATCGAGGTGGCGAATACCTGAGTCATGAGTTCCGTGATCATCTGAAAGAGTGTGGTATTGTATCACATCTCACTCCACCTAGAACACCACAACATAATGGTGTGTCTGAGAGGAGAAATCGTACTTTGTTAGACATGGTACGTTCGATGATGAGTCATGCAGACTTGCCTATTTCCTTTTGGGGTTTTGCTTTAGAGACTGCTGCAATGACATTGAATCGCGCTCCAACGAAAACGGTTCTGAAGACACCATATGAGATATGGACTGGGAAGCGTCCTAGTATGTCGTTCATTAAAATTTGGGGCTGTGAGGCATACGTGAGACGTCAAATGCCTGACAAGCTGGAACCCAAATCAGATAAATGTTATCTGGTGGGATATCCTAAGGAAACAAAAGGGTATTACTTTTACCTACCATCCGAGGGCAAAGTGTTTGTCGCAAGGACTGGTGTCTTCTTGGAGAAAGAGTTCTTATCAAGAAAGACTGAAAAGGTAGAGCTTGAAGAAGTTCAAGAGCCACATGTAGTGAACGAACCGGAATTGGATTTTGAGACAGGACTACAAGATGTTGTAGCTGGAGAACCTGCTCAGGGAACACAAGTCCTACGTAGATCTGGTAGACCGAGGTTTGAGCCTGAGAGATATGGATTTCTCGTGTCTCAAATAGGTAATGTGTTGCTTATGGATCATGATGATGAGCCAGCAACCTACCAAGAGTCTATGAATGGACCGGACTCCGACAAATGGCTTGAGGCTATGAAATCCGAAATGGACTCCATGTATGCAAACCAAGTTTGTAACTTGGTGGAACCACCTGAAGGGGTACGACCCATAGGGTGCAAGTGGGTCTTCAAGAAGAAGACCGACATGGATGGGAATGTACAGACATTCAAAGGGCGACTGGTGGCTAAAGGTTTCAAGCAAATTCATGGTATTGACTATGATGAAACTTTTTCCCCTGTTGCCATGGTAAAGTCCATTAGGATATTGCTTGCTATTGCTGCGTATTATGACTACGAGATCTGGCAGATGGATGTCAAAACAGCTTTTCTTAATGGAAACCTCCTTGAGGAAGTGTATATGACACAACCCGAGGGTTTTGTATCCCCAGATGAAGCCACTAAAATATGCAAGCTGAATAAGTCCATTTATGGACTGAAACAGGCCTCTCGAAGTTGGAATCTTCGTTTTGATGAGAAAATCAAAGAGTTTGGTTTCATCAAGAATGAAGATGAGCCTTGTGTTTACAAGCGAATCAGTGGGAGCATTGTTGTCTTCCTGATATTTTATGTAGATGACATACTGTTGATTGGGAATGACATTCCTACCCTGAAAGTTGTTAAGAACAACTTAGGGAACTGCTTTTCAATGAAGGATTTGGGTGAAGCGACTTATATACTTGGTATTAAGATCTATAGAGATAGATCGAAGAAGTTGCTGGGTTTGACCCAGAGTACGTACATCGAAAAGGTGTTGAAGCGGTTCAACATGCTTGAGTCCAAGAAAGGATTTTTGCCCATGTCTCATGGTGTGAATCTCTCTAAGGACCAATGTCCAAAGTCTTGTGAAGACAAGGACCGCATGAAGTTGATTCCATATGCTTCGGCAATTGGATCGATCATGTACGCGATGTTATGTACTCGACCCGATGTTTCCTTTGCTTTGAGCATGACTAGCAGGTATCAGTCAGACCCCGGTGAGTGTCACTGGATTGCAGTCAAGAATATCCTGAAGTACTTGAGAAGGACTAAGGACGTGTTCTTGGTGTATGGTGGAGAGGAAGAGCTCGTTGTAAGTGGTTACACGGATGCTAGCTTCCAAACTGATCGAGACGACTCCAAGTCTCAATCAGGTTTTGTGTTTTGCCTGAATGGAGGAGCTGTAAGCTGGAAGAGTTCCAAGCAAGAGACAGTTGCTGATTCTACAACAGAGGCCGAGTATATCGCAGCAGCTAATGCGGCGAAGGAGGCTGTATGGATTAGGAAATTCATCGGCGAGCTTGATGTAGTTCCTAGCATTGTTGGTCCCATAGTTCTCTACTGTGATAACAATGGTGCAATTGCACAATCTAAGGAACCTAGATCTCATCAGCGCTCCAAGCACATACTCCGGCGGTTTCATCTTATTCGTTAGATTGTCGAACGAGGAGATGTAAACATTTGCAGAGTGCCGACTGAGGAAAATATTGCGGATCCGCTGACAAAGCCTCTCGCGCAGAGAAAGCATGATGGTCATACTAGATCGATGGGTATACGATACCTAAATGATCAACTCTAGCGAGAATCTTGTGGGTTGCATGTAATCTTGTATTTTGTTGGCTGTTCGTTCATATGATGAACTGTGTACCTAGTTTTTCTTTTATAATTAATGGCAAATTCTTTTATTATGAGTTTTTCTATATATGATAGTTAAATGTTAACATAATAGATACCCTTAGAATGTTTGCTTCCATGGGACATCAAGTACGTGACTTGAATGTGAGAGCCCATGATTTATTTGAAGCTTCATTCTTAAAGGTCCCTGGTCGAGTATCATCATAGAAACTAAGGGTGATGATGATACATGAAGGCTAGCACGTGTGTTGACTGATGACTGGTTCTCACAGGTCATGATATTGTGATATCAAGTCATCACGTGGGTACTTGTTAGTGAACAAGATGTACTGGACAGACCCAACCTGAGACTACTCTGTGGATTGTCATCCAATAGTGTCACGAGTAGGTCTCAAGTGACAATGGTGTTGTGGTCCTTTGACCTGAAGTCACAGCATTCATCAAGTGAGGAAGAGCGTGCTTTGATGCCATCTAAAGTCTTCCTTGAGAAAAGTTGATGATAAGGGTGGTCGTTGGGCATGTTACGAATCATTTGGGTGTTTGTGTGTGAGCAGATATGAGATTTGTCTTCCTGTATGACAGGAGTTGCATCCATGGGCCCCTTGATGGAACTGGGCTGAGAAATGCATGGCCATGCTTGGTTGAGTCAATATGTGATATTGGACTCACCATTCTCTGGAAGTCCGTCCTGGATCAAGAAAACTTGGATTGAGCTATTACGAGGGTGACACGGTCCATGCCTCTAGTTCTTTCCGGATGTAAGGGACAAAGGGACAAAGATAACGCTGATACATTGGTCATAAAGGCTTATGAGTTATTAACTCTTATTGCTTGGGGAGCAATGATGCATTGCTAGATGCCGCTCATTGTTTGTGAGGTTTTTGATTTGATACTTTCGAGATCAAGTGGGAGTCTGTTGGAGTTACCATGATGATCTGGAAGTGGTCAAACATCTAATCTCACTGCCAACGCAATATGAGCCTGCAGGGTCGCACATAAGAGATGTGGAGAAGTTGGATGACTGACTGTGTTGGTAAAGGTTACCAATCACCGACCTGAATAGGGTTATGGGCAAAGTGTTGCCTTATAGGATCATCGGGTTGGGCAAAGGTTGCCTTGAAGGGCTGGTTAGGTTCGTCGTCCGAGGGTCAAAGACATTAGTCGAGAATGGTCTTCTGATTCCCGCCGATCGATGAGAATCACCTTGCTGATTCTCGCCGATCGACGAGAATCGTCGAGAATCAATTGTTGATTCTCGACGATCGACTACCTTGACAATTGTCGTCGACCGCGGCTCGACGATCGTCGAGTATCATTATGTGTCGTCGAGCGTGGCTCGACGATCGGCGAGAATCGTCGAGTATTGTACTCTGATTCTCGCCGATCCAATGTGATACTCGCCGAATGATTCTCACCGAACCTGCTCAGTGATTCTCGCCGATTGTCGCCGATTCTCACCGATTCATTCTCGCCGATTCTGAACCCTAGTTCTGGGTGGTCTGCGGATAGCGATTTTCTTGAGTTTATTTTATACTTTAAGTATAAATATAACACTTAGGGTTTCGGGAAGATAAGCGATCTGTCTCTTCTGTGCGAATCGAACCCGACGGAAGGAGTTTCGCGTTCGCTCCGCCGATCCCGATCCCGCCGCCGGAAGAGTTCTGCCGCCGTGTTTGCTCCGTTGACCATCTTCTCTCCAGCGATCGTCGCTGGCGCTGCATTCCCTGGCGCGGACCTAGCAGTCCGTGGGAAAGCAAAGGTGCGGTCTTCTCCTTCCCGATCTTCCGTGCGACGGAAAGCTCGGCGTTCTCCCACTCGTGTGGACTTCTGCAGAAACGTGGATACTATTCCACGTAGAACTCGCCACTAGCAAGCAGACAAAGTTTGGAGCTTCTCCGTTGAGTTGTGACTCAACGCCACCGAGGTAATTTTTGCCTAGTTTTGCTAACTTCTTGATTCAACTGTTCATGGCCCGATCCACATCTCTTTGGGTTTTCTTGATGTTTTTCTTTCCGCTGCGTGCACAAGCGTTGTGCCAACCCTATAGAGAAAACCCAACATAAAATTCATTTTTCAGCCGTCATTCTCCTTTTGCGCTTTCAATCTCTCTGCAAAAATTCTCTTTCCCTCCAAACATCTCTATACTTGGTCGTTTTGTTTGTTGATTTTTGCAGGTAACCATGGCCGTCTTTGTTGCCGTTCTAGCCGCAATGAAATTCGATGCTGGATTTGATATAGACATGGAGTCTTTCAGCACCACTAATCAGGTTTTTCAAGACATTCTGGAACTATTAAACGAGCAGAAGCTTGTTGCCATCATGTCCATAAGAATCAAGTTGGCTGCTGATGATATTAAGGAGTGGGTCTACACTGCCCACAACCAGGACCAAAACACAGTGGTTGGTTCCATTTCTGGAACCCAGGTACCTTTGACTCCTGCCATTCTGACAGAGGTTTTTGAGTTAAGTTCTGGAAGAGATTCTACTGAGTTATCTGGAGAGGAATTTTCTGATTTACTAGCAAGAATGGGTCACTGTGATGCTAACCCTACCAAATTGCTGAAAAAGAACCTAGTTGTTGAATGCAGGTTCTTAGCTGATGTAGTGGGAAAGGTTTTACTGGCCAAGCATTCAGCACATGATACTATCTCCAGGTATCAGCTGTGCTTGATGGGTGTCATTGTGGATAAGAAACAGTTGAACTGGGGAGAGGTCTTCTTTGACCTGATCAAGAAGAAAATAAACAAGAATTTTGTTAATTATGGAAGGATACTAGGGCTCTTTCTTCACAACAGATGCTCTGCCCTGCTTCAAAGAGGTTGTCTTGTGCCCTCTTTGGCAAATGGGACAGGCAGATAACAAAGCCCAGTAGGCCTTCTGCAAGCACAACTTCAGGCACAAGGACTGTAATAGTCTCTTCCCCTCAAGTCTCTGCCCCTACAGATGACTTGCCTGCTGCTTCTCCTCCTCCTCCTATTCCATCTCCACCAGTACTCTCCACCATTCAAACTCCATCCATAATCATTATTTCCAGCCCATCTCCAACATCAATTCCATCCCCAATTCCAACTCTTCCAATAACAGAAGAAATATTCCATCCATTACACCACTACCCTCCACCAGACATTGACACATCATCCAACATTCCATCATTCAATCTTCTAGACGATTCCTTCATGGATGACTCACCTTCATCCCCTCCTGAGCTACCCTCCTCATCAACATCTTATCAACAGCTTCTACACAACATTATTGATCAACCCCCTTTCACACCATCTATCTCCATACCACTGTCTTCCATTTCCACCATCCCCACACCTCAACCTTCACTTCTACCATCCACCAGCTCTCCTCCAACATCACTAGTTGCTCCACCATCCATCTCTACCTCTGCTCCAGTCCCTGCTGAGCAAGTAGACATTCATGCCTTAGCTGACCAACTATATGAACTGATAGCTCCCAGGCTCTCACTTCTACTAGAGACCTCCTTGGCTCCACTACATCAGTCAGTTGCAGCCCTCTCTGCCAGGCTATCCTCTCTCTTTCCTCAGGCAATCCCTTCATTTGGGTGCCTTGATCCAGCTCTCTCTGAATCCAGGCAGGGGGAGATGCCTCAAGAAGATGTGAGTTTTCCTGCTGCTGCTGCTGTTGTTACTTCAGTCCCTGCTGCTGCTGCTGTTGTTACACAAGCTCCAGTTTCAACTCCTCCAGTTGTAATCTTCTCAGTGGACCTCAGGTCCTTATTATCAGTGTTTGATTCAGTCTACTTCAGCTGTCTTCCAGAGAAAGTTGCAGTCCAGCCATCAGAGGATCTTTCCAAGGCCATTGTGCCCTTCTCCAGCTGTGATTCCAGCTTAGTTAGCTCCTACATATCCTCCATATATACTGTTGAGCCTTCTGGTTCCAGTGATGCTGCTGCTACTCCTGCTGAAAATATTGTTGCTGAATCTGTTGCTGCTGCTGTCAGTGATGATGCTGTTGATGTTCCAATTTCTGATGATATACATATGACAGATGCATATGATTTTGAGCCTGCTGCTATTGCTGATGCTGAAAATATTATCTCTGAAAGAAGTATATCTGAAAAAGTTATATCTGAATCTGTTGCTGCTCCAGTTACTGCTGATATTACTACTGCTATATCTTCTAAGAGTGTTGCTCCTGAAACTTCTATATCTGTTGTTATTACTTCTACTGCTATAACTTCTATTGTTACTAGTATTGTATCTGCTGCTGCTACAACTGCTGTTTCATCTCCTCCAACCCAACTTCAAAAAGATTATATGAAACAGATTGATGCTTTATATGATGAGCAAAGCTCTGAAAGTGATGAATTCAGGATTGATTCTGATGATTCTTCTGCCACCATAGCCAGAAAAAGAAAGGCAAGGAGCAAAGCTATGAAAAGGGTGCCTCCAGCCAAAGTCAAGGACACTAATGATATTCCTTATTACATTCTTCATGACTGCCCCATTACTGAACATTGGATGCAGTAGTCTAAGAACCAACTAAAAGCTATGAAGAAGAAGAGGAAGTATGAGAAAGGATCTTCTCAGTTTCATCATCCTCATCCTCCTCCACCACCTCCTCCTGATGCAGGTGCAGGTGGAAGCTCAGCTGCTCATCCTTCTGCTAAAAGCCAAACCCCCTATCAGCCTCATGCAAGATCTCAATATAGGGGAGGCCAGTCCAGAGGTTCTCAATCAAGGAGAGGAAATTATAGAGGAAGCCAGAGAGAATTCCAAGTCTACTCCAAAGGCTATTCAAGGCAACACCCTTACTCTAGGGAAGGACAAGCTTCATCAGATACAACTTCAGGCCCTTTTCCCTATAAGTTAAAAGTAGTAGTCTCATCCAGAGCTCCTCAAGATAATCCTTCTAACAGATATGAACCTCCAGTGCCCTTTGAAGATCCAGAAAAGAACCCTACTGCATGGACTGCAAGGATGAAAGAATTAGCTGCCTTGGATCTGATCAAGAAAGCCAGAGAGCAAGGCAAGGACTCCTCCAACATTTCTACTATGTCTGAACAAAGAAAGAAGGAACTGGAAAGATATGCCTCAAGCAAATTTTTTGATTCTTAAAGATATATGAAGCTGCATCCTGAAGCTGTGGTACCAAGGCCCAAACAACAAACTTCTCTAGGTGCAGAAGATGACAGAAGGTCAAAGAAAGAAGCTCTTAATCCTAATAGAGAAATTAAGCTTATAAAGAGCAAGGAGAAGGAATAATTCTGTAAGGTGACAATTATTCTGATTTTTTATTTCTGTCTGAGATAATATAACTGTGATTCTGCTATGTTGTTGTTTATTGTTGCTTTGTATATTGTTGTTCTTTTAATTCTGTAAATAGTAATCCTAACCCAAATAGGGGGAGATTATTGGAACACCCTATTACTAATTTGGGTCATGATCACTATGTCTCTAGGAAACCTGTTTTGACCTCTCTGTATAGATCTAAAGGTCAATTAGGATTGAGTCTAAGGGTTAGTAGTTAGGTTTGGAAGCTGCCTTCAAGACCAAGATTTTTTAGTTTGGAGACTAAGTCATTAAGTCGAGCTCAGTACGACGAATCATCGAACTCCAATCGACGATCGTCCAGCTCAACTTCGACGGATCATCGAACTCCATTCGGCGATCGCTGAGCTCAACTTCAACAAATCGTCGAACTCCATTCGACGATCTGCGAGCTCAGTTCGATGATCTTGACTCCAGTATTAATTCTCTATCTCTGAGCTCAGTTCGACAATAGTTGAGCTCAGATCGATGATCTCTGTTGCTGTCTAAATCCAAATCGCTGAGCTCAGTTCGACGATAGTAGAGCTCAGTTCGACGTTTTTCTAAAGAGTTCAATGATTTTCAAGATTCAAAATTCAGAACAGTTAAGGAGTTATTCTCAGCAATTAATTTAGAAGATTTTGTAGACATTTTCATTTATTCTGTACCAAGTTTCAAGGGATTATCAAGGAATGTTTCTTTGGAATTTCCCCCAGAAGACAGGCAATTAAGGATGTAATTAATGACAGGCCAACGACTATTCTTGACAGAGGATCATTTTCTATTCAGAACAAGAGAATAAAACACAAGTTTTTTTGAATCTCTGTCATAGTACATATAAGCAGAACAAGAAGAACAAGAACAAAATTTTCTCTGGAATAACATCTTTCTCAACATCAACTGCTCACAAGAGAAAAAGAGAAAGAGTTGTAGACATTCTCTGTCTAAAAGAATTCATACAAGAACACACAACCAAGGAGATCAACCAACTGAAATCTTCAGATCTCTTTTGATTCAAGTGTTCAAGGCCATCTTCATTCAAGACTCCAGACACCTAACATTTCAGCTGTTGCTGAAATCATCATTTGCTGGAGATCAACTTCGGAAGGCCTATCACCCTACAGCAAAGCTTCATTTCCTGAACATCTCAAGAACTCAGGGGGAGCTTTGACAACATCAAAATCCACATAGTCTTCTCATCTGCTTTGAGAAAGAGAAGACTTCCATCACTCTCTCATCCCCTTCTCTGTAAAGGGTTTTTCAAACTCCCTTCAAAAGTTTGTGCTTGGTTTTTGAGCACCTTATAAAAAGCTCATTCGTGGCAAGACACCTGATCAAAAAATTTGATTTGGTTATTGAGCACCTTATCAAAAGCTCATTAGTACCCAGGACACCTGATCAACTCATCCTGCAGTGGATTCCTACCTAGGGTGGTAGAAGAGTGGATGTACCCAAGTTTAGGGGAACCACTATAGCTCCTTGTGTCTTCTGGCTTGCTTGTCATTATTTTTGTTTCTGGCTGTGATTGGTTTGTGATCTGTGATTAGTAAGGATCTGTGATTAGTTCCTTTTGTAGATTGTAATTAGATAGCTGCTGTGATTAGATTTAATATTTGCTTCACTGTTCACTCAGATTAGAATAATTGTTGTAAAAAGTTTTTAAGCATCATACTCTATTCACCCTGCCTCTAGAGTATATCAGATCTAGCTCACACTTTCATCCTCCCGCAGTCTTTTGCCCCGATCTTCAACGTGGAGCGATTCAGAGGACTTTTCCGGTAAAACCAAGGCAAGTGGTGGTTTCCCCTCATTTCTCTTTGTCCGATCTGATGGTAATGACTATACTTTCATGTTCATTAAATTTTCTGCGTTTATTCTTCCAAGTCATTGGGATGATTAATCATTTCAACATTCCTTCGTTGTTGTACAGTGTTATCTTGGAAAGCCTGATTTTGTCTGGTTTTGGTTAATTGTTCCTGATATGTTTTAATGATGGGTATGCATGTTTTAGGCTTCATTTTTTAGCCCGTTAGAATTTAACTAGGACTGTAAATTGCTCCTAGAGGTTGATCAACCGCGTCTTGAGTTCGGTAATGTCAAGTAGAATCTGTCGAGCCAAATCTCGAGATATTTGTGTTGTGGTTTCTTTGGGTTTCTTGAATGCGGGAGTTAGTGGATGATTCTACCTCCGCAGTGTTTGTTACCTTCATTAGTGCCCTGTGGAAGTCTACCTGGTTTTTGGATGTCTGCGGTGTATGGAGGAGAGTATGAGACTCCCTCGCAGTTAGACGGATTATATATCCATGTTGTTTTTGGGTGGGGTGTCCAAGAGTGACCACCTCGCCCGTTGTTGTTTTTGGGTGGTGTGTCCAAGAGTGACCACCTCGCCCGTTGTTGTTTTTGGGTGGTGTGTCCAAGAGTGACCACTTTGCCGTATTTTTGGGTAGAGTCGACCACAGGTGCCTAATAAAGTTTTTGTATTTTTCTTTATTGTGAAATATTCATGTAGTCACCTTATAGCCTTGTGCGTCTGGTGTACTCTTGTGGAACGTGACAAATCACGTAGGAGTTCTTTTTTTGTTGATGCCCTGTTTTCTTTCGTACTTTACTTCAGTGTTTTTGTTCTTGGGTTGGTACCCCTGTTGACCTATGCTTATTTTGGCTTATTACTTTTCCTGCCACCATTTGTACCTTCTTGCTGAGGTGTTCTGTTTTTGGAATGCCTCAGGTTCAGAGCAGTAGCAGTTAGTAGTGCTAGTTTTGGAGTTTTTTGAGCGGCAGTGTTGGCCGTGGTTATTACCTCATCTTAGCGAGGTAGTATGTTGTTTGTTTAGTTTTACTAGTTCAGACATACTTTTGTTCGTGGGTTCGTGTCAGTTTGTTGGAGCCCACTGAATTGTTAGTTGTTGATACTTGCTAGCTGCTCATTTCTTTAAATGTGAGTGTGGATTACTTGTTCTCTGGGGGGATTTATGTTAGGAATGCATGTTAGGTATTTTCAACTATAAAATCTACTACTATTACTTCATGCATCGCATAATTTTGAAACTCAAACATGCTATTTTTAGCGACCGTAAAAGCTATCTTTCCTACTATAACAAATTTAGAGTCTTGCATGACATGAGTTGTCCTTTAGGGACGTTTTTACTCATGTAGGATGTTTGAGTTAATCTAATCAAGTATTTTTCTGCAGCGTATAATATATTTTGATTCGTGGACTAGATGTGCCACTAAGCCGAGGGATACAGCTAACTTCTGCACTTAATTGATTTTCATTAAAATAACTTAAAAAAAGAAACTTTCTTCATGATTAGTTTGGTGTCTGCATGAGCATCCGCAGTTATCCCCTGCTGACATGGCATCATGACGTGCATTTTCCCTTACTCTGATAAGCTTTATTTGCGGTGAAAATGCAGGTTATGACAGTTGGTATCAGAGGGATGTTGCTTGACAATTTGTCGGGCAACCTATCCTTATTGGTATTAGGTGTTTAGCATCATATCATACACACACCGATATGTCATCAGCTCGTCTTGGGTGAAGCACGAACACTGCACTCATAGCATAACATGAAGTATACGGGGCATATTATGTAGTATGGGATGCATAATATGTGTCTGTATATGGATCCACCATAGGGGCAACATGTGAGGGTTATGTAGTATGGGATGCATAACCTCACCACATGAATGTGACTAGCACGTTTCTTTTTCGTTGCATGAGAATGCCATGTAGTATGGGATGTATAACATTTTAATGCATATGTCGCACATAACATGCATTAGGGCCTTTTTAGAATGCATAGCACAATCATGCATAGCATAACATTGCATAAGCACAGCGTTCCAAGCTAAAGATTTGCGTGATGACATATGTACACACATGGTTTTAAATCAGAAAACAAATATAAATACATGCATTCACGTCATAGGCACAAGAGTCAATAGGATGAGAGGATATCATCCTAAGTAGGACATAGCATCATTATAAAATCCCAGAGCAAGTTGCAGCGTAAGATAGTGTCTTTTAAGTATGGTCTGAACTAGACGTGTGGCTTTGTTGCAAGCTAGGATTTTGATAGGTTGTTTGTTGCTTTTTAGAAATGCCGCCAAAGCATCCTGCGACGAGGTCGACTCCCCAGTCGGAGGGTGAGTCATCAGGTGCGCAAAGTGACGCGATTATCGAGAGTCTGCATCAGAGAAATGAGGCTCTGTCAAGATAATTGGTTGCGATGCAATCGCAAATTGAGTCTTTATTGTCTGCCACTCCCGCGCAGTAACCTTCAGCACAAGAGCCCGCCTCGGGCCAAGCCGTGCCCGATACCCCTGCTCCTCTGGCGCCCCGATGGCGATACCACTAGAAATGAATTTCATATCACACTTCCAGCGGTTGGGACCTCCCGCCTTCGGCGGGAGTGCTGACTTTGTGATTATAGATGATTGGATCATCTCCATCGAGGAGATGTTTTCGTATTCTGGAATTCTAGAAGCCCAGAAGGTGATGATTGCATCCTATCAGTTAAAAGTTCTGGCAAAGAGTTGGTGGATTCAGGAAAGAGAGAGCCTGGAGGAAGGATATACTTGGGAATACTTTAAGAAGATGCTGCTGAAGATGTTTCTACCCTCGGTCGTGCAAGACCGCTTAATGAATAACTTCCTGCATCTAAAGCAGAGACAGCTCACCGTGAGCGAGTACGAGATTGAGTTTAGCAAACTGAGCAGGTTTGCTCCTGATTTGGTATCTTCTGAGGAGGGTAGAGTGAAACGTTTCTTGGGAGGATTAAGAAGCGATGTCCAGCAGTTGGCATGCGCGTACCAAGCTGAAAGTTATGCAGAAGCAGTGGAAGCCGCTTTAAAAGTGGAGGCGATTGAAAACACCAAGAACCGCGGTGCTGCGGCAAGGAAGGAGAAAAGAAAAGGCGTAGAGGATGGTAGCTCCAAGGCATCTGGCCCTTCTACAAAGAAGAAAAGTAAGGAAGTGTGTAGCTTCTGTGGTCATCCTGGTCACCCCTACGAAAGGTGCTTCAAGAGGACTGCCACCCTAAAGCAGCAGCAGGTGCCTGCCATCCAAGGTGCACCCAAGGGAGAGCTTGTGTACTCGTTCTGTGCAAGGAAGGGTCATGATGTGACTCGTTGCCGGATGAAAGAAAGGATTTGCTTTCAGTGTGGGTAGAAGGGACACCAAAAGTCTGCGTGCCACCAGGCTCAGTCCCCGCTGCAGCCTGCCCCACTTCGAGCTCTGCCACCACCACCAAACCTGGATACAGGAAAAGGAAAGTTGAACGTGATGACCAGCGAGGAAGCCCAAACCTCTACGCAAGTGATATCAGGTTAGCCTCAGTTTAAATTTATCCTTGTTAGTTATCATTGTTTCCCTAGTTATCGTTCGTTTAGTTATGTATGTTATGGTTTAGGGGAGTTTAAGGTGCGGAATAGGTGGGCTGGTGCTCTTTTTGATTCGGGTGCCACCCATTCCTTTGTGGCCTGGAGATTTGTCGATAAACATCGCCTGGATGTGGACCAATTAGGAGGCTCCTTCAATGTTAAGCTCCCTTCCAGTGATTCTGTGATATCTAATCAAGGAGTTCTGAGATGTCCTATTTATCTTAGTAATTTTCTGGCCTTTGCGGATCTGATGATTTTAGAACTGTCTGATTTTGACGTGATTCTGGGCATGGACTGGCTGTCCAAGTATGTTGCGGTCATCCAGTGCAAGGCTAAGCGATTGGATTTCAAAATGGACGACGGACAACCTATGAGCGTCTATGGATTTCAGGACAGAGTTTCTCCTCTCATTTCTGTGGTACGTGCTTGTCGTGCTATAGAGTTTGGTTGCGAGGCATTTTTGGTTTCTATTTCTGCTCTGGAGACAGCTTTTGTTACGCCACATCTTGAGGATGTCTCAGTAGTGTGAGAGTTTCCAGATGTCTTTCCTGATAGTCTTCCAAGACTTTCTCCTGAAAGGGAGATAGAGTTTGTGATAGACCTCGAACCAGGTACTCGTCCTATTGCTAAAGCACCGTACCGTATGGCTCTGCATGAGTTGGACGAGTTGCATACTCAGCTCGATGAGTTGCTAAAGTGTGGTTTTATCAGACCCAATACTTCTCCATGGGGTGCTCCTGTTTTGTTCGTCAAGAAGAAAGATGGATCGATGAGACTTTGCATCGATTATAGGGAATTGAACAAGAATAGATATCCCCTGCCAAGGATTGATGATTTGTTCGACCAATTGTGTGGTAGCTCGGTATTTTCAAAGATCGATCTTCGCTCAGGCTACCACCAGTTGAGGATTTGAGAGTCAGATATTCCCCGAACCGCTTTTTGTTCACGGCATGGATACTATGAGTTTTTGGTGATGTCTTTTGGTTTAACCAATGTACCCTCTGCTTTCATGGATTTGATGAATCGGGTGTTTAAAGATTTCTTAGAACGATTTGTTATTGTGTTCATAGATGATGTCTTGGTGTATTCCCGCAATGTTGAGGAGTATACTCAGCATTTGCGTCTGGTTTTTTCGACCCTGAGGGAGCAAAACTTATATGCGAAGTTGAGCAAGTGTGAGTTTTGGCTACCTCAGGTGTCCTTTCTGGGTCATGTTGTAAGCAAGGACGGAATTTCTGTAGACCCGACCAAGATTTCTACTGTAATGGAATGGGAGATACCTTCTACACCTAAGGATATTAAGAGTTTCTTAGGCCTGGCTGGCTATTATAGAAGATTCGTGGAGGGGTTTTCGGTGTTGTATGCTCCTCTAACTAGACTTGCTCAGAAGAATACTGCTTTTATTTGGAGTGATAAGTGCGAAGAGGCTTTCCAAGAGCTGAAGAAGAGATTATGTACTACTCCGATTTTAACCTTACCTACTGTAGGAGTTGAGTATGCTGTCTATGTTGATGCATCACACATCAGACTTGGTTGTGTTTTACAAAACCAAGAAACTAATCTCATCCCAAGGAACTGGCAAGTTCCTGAGGTGCTTTTTCTGTCTACCCTGCATCCTGCAAAGTCAGCATCTGAATATCTAGTTAAATCAAATTCTGACTCAGTAGGATACCATAGGCCTAGACTAGGACAACTCTTTATATATCTCAAAATTCTTTTTAAGAAAATTAGGTGAGATACTTTAGGGTACACCCTGAACCTAGCACAAAGGCATGTGGCAAACATAATATCAGGTCTGCTTGATGTAAGGTATAGTAGGGACCCAACAATGCCTTTATATAGTTTTAATACATAGGTTTCCCATGTGCATCAGAGTCTATTACAACATTTGTAGCCATGTGTGTTTTCTTTGCTGAGGCATCAGCCATCCCAAACTTCCTTATAAGCACTTTAGCATATTTAGCGTGGGAGATGAAGATGCCATCAGGGAGCTGCTTCACTTGGAGACCAAGGAAGTAGGAGAGCTTACCCATGCTACTCATCTCAAATTTACAATGCATGAGGTCAGAAAATCTCTTGCATAATTTGGAATCAGTAGACTCAAATATGATGTCATCCACATATATTTGTACTAACAAGGTTTGGTCCTTATAATGTCTAGTGAAAAGTCTTTTATCTACTATGCCTCTAATGAATTTATGCTCTATCAAAAAACTAGCTAGAGTCTCATACCAAGCTCTTGGAGCTTGCTTTAGACCATAAAGAGCTTTATGCAATTTAAAAACATGATAAGGATGAGTTGGAGAGACAAAACCTGGAGGTTGCTCAACATAAACCTCTTCTTTAAGTACTCCATTCAGAAATGCACTCTTCATATCCATCTGATACACTTTGAATTTCTTGTAGGCAGCATATGCCAAAAAAATTCTGATGGCCTCTAACCTTGCAACTGGTGCAAAGGTTTGATCATAATCTATGCCTTCTTCTTGTCTGTATCCTTGAGCAACAAGCCTAGCCTTGTTCCTCACAATTGTACCTTGGGCATCTAGTTTATTTCTATATATCCATTTGGTTCCAATGACTGCATAATCTTGAGGTCTTGGAACCAAATCCCAAACTCTACATCTCTCAAATTGATTTAGTTCCTCTTACATAGAAATGATCCAGTGGGGATCCTGCTCAGCATCATGTATAGATTGAGGTTCAACCTAAGAGAGAAAATAAGCATGCATCAAATCTTGGTTGAGTTAATGCCTTGTATGTACACCTGCTGACATGTCTCCCATTACTTGGGATCTGGGGTGATCCCTGAGTGTGACAAAGTTAGTTGGTGGAGTTGGTTCAGCAACAGCATTTTGAATTAATTCCTCTTGTGGAATTATATTTGCTGTTGGATGAGGTTCAACTTCCTCAGTGCTTTCTTCTTCACTTTCTTCATTACCTTGTGGAGAAGGATGTGTTGGAACCTGTTGGGTGAGGTTTAGTCCATCCAAATTCTCACACAAGTGAGGTACCTACAAAGTATTATTGGTAGAAATCTCTTTCTCCTTGCAAGACATGTTAGCCTCATCAAAAGTAACATGAATAGATTCTTCAATTTTTAAAGATGATTTATTGAATACCCTATAAGCTTTGATTACATGGGAATATCCTAGAAAAATTCCCTCTTCAACCTTAGCTTCAAACTTTTTAATGTATTTCTTGTTGTTATTATGTACATAGCATATACAACCAAATACTTTAAAATAGTTAATTTTAGATTTCTTCCTTTAAGTAATTCATAGGGAGTCCTATTCTTTAGTTTATGTATCAAGCTCCTGTTCAGGACATAGTTTACTGTGCTTATAGCCTCTACCCAAAAGGTTAGTGGCATCTAAGCATCTGCAAGTAATATACCTGCATCTTCAATTGGGGTCCTATTTTTCCTTTCAGCTACCCCATTTTGTTGGGGATTTCTAGGAGCTGAGAAGCAGTATCTGATACCTTCCTTCTTACAGAACTCATGCATAAGAAGAGACTCAAACTCTGTACCATGATCACTTCTGATCAATGCAACGTGAGTAGAGTACTCAATCTATATGGTCCTAAGAAAATCTGTAAGAACTTTAAAGGTATCTGACTTAGATATCAGAAAGGACACCCAAGTGAACCTTGAGAAGTCATCTACAATAACTAAAGTGTAGGATTTTCCTCCTATGCTTTGTACAGCAATGGGTCCAAAAAGATCCATGTGTAGCAAATACAAAATCCTAGGTGAAACACTTTTATTTACTGATTTAAAGCTAGTTTTAGTTTGCTTGCCTAGTTGACAAACCGTGCAAAGGCCTTTCTTCTTGTAGGGACCAGAAGGTAAGCCTCTTACAAGACTGTCTTTAGATAGCCTAGCAATATTTTGCATGTTAACATGACCTAGCCTTTTATGTCATAGTTCATTCTGAGTACTAACTATATTGAGTAAGCAGATATCTGAATTGGCAGAATAAAAATTAACTAAGTAGATGTTGCCTTGTCTATTTCCAATTAAAACAATTTGTTTTTCCTTATTAGAGATAGTGTAGGTGGTTCAGTTAAACTGTACCTGATAACCTTCATCACATAATTGACTTATGGAGATGAGGTTATGTTTGAGTCCTCTAACATATGTCACTTTCTTGAAGGTGGCAGCTCCAATTTTCATTTCTCCATAACCTTCTGGCTGGCCACATTTTGAATCACCAAAGTTTACCTTTGGCCCCAGCTTGGACTTATAGTTGATTAAATTGTCCTTGCTGCCAGTCATATATTTGGAGCATCCACTGTCCAGGTACCAAGTCTGATTATTCACTGGACAACCCTTTTCCCGATTAGCCTCAGATTCTGAAGCTTCTTCATTGTCTGATTCTCCTTAATCTGAATGAGTTATGGAAGCATCAATTGCCATGAGATAGACTTCTTTGGCCCTTGCCTCTTCTTACTATTCACTGGAGTTGGGGGATGTTGATTCATCTTCAGTCTCACTCCAGGATTTATCTACAATTCCTTTCTCCTTCTTCTTGTATCTGCTAGAGGAAGGTCTTGAGTTGTGTTGTCTTCTGGTATCCTTCTCTCTTCTCTTATCCTTCTTTTGATTTTCTAGACACTCGGAGATGAAGTGTCCAGGTTTCCTGCAACCAAAGAAAACCACTTCTTTAGTGGGGGTTTTATCATACCTTGGTTTATCATCCACCCTGGATGACTTTCTTCTAAAGTCTTTCCTTGCCATCTTGTAGAATCTCTTGACAAAGAGAGACATCAGTTCTTCATTCGTTGTTGGAGTCTCAGTTTCTTCAGCAATTTTGAATGCAATGTTGTGCTACTTCCTTGCTGGTGGAGGTGTTCTTTGCTCAGCTGCTTCTCTGGATTTGATGAGCTGTTCATAGGACTTCAGATTTCCTAAAAGAGATTCAGCACATAAGGATTTTATCATTCACCTCTGTGAGGGTGATGTCCTATCCAAGGTTTTCAGCTCATTGATGATTGAGCTCAACCTATTGTACATGTCTGCTAATGATTCAACTTCCTCCTTGAAATTCTCATATTGGAATTGAGATTGGATCTCCTATCCTTTCTTTCATCAGCAGATCCAGCCACCATTTTATTGAGGGAATCCCAGATGGCTTTGGCTGATGTTCATTCAGCCACCTTTTGAAAGATGTCATCTGACATTGTTTGGGCCAGAATATTCATGGCCTTGGCATCAAAAATTTTAGCCTTCTTCTGGGCCTCAGTCCACTCAGGTGGTGGAACTGCATTGTTGCTGGATGTTGCTATAGAGGTGGAGGCAGATGGTTGAGGAGGACCAGTCACAATGGAATTAAACATATACTCATCAATAGAGTTCATATATAACTTGATTCTTGCCTTCCACATGGCAAACCTATTTAGGTTGCAAACTGGAGGTCTGGTGCTTGCATAGTCTTTGTTCTGTGTCATGCTGTGTGTGAATATCTAATAGAAATGAAAAGACAGATCTAACACAGGATCTTTGGTTCAAGGGTTAGCTTGTACAACCAAGGGAATCTTGCTTTGATACCAATTGAAAGTGAGGGGTTAGATCTGAAATACTTTAGAGCGGGGGATGAATAGAGTATTTAGTGTTTATATAAAATGTTCTAACTACTTCAATCTAGTTCTAGTGCTGCAGGAATAAAATTAAAGCACAAACACAACAATCCTAACTATCACACCCACAACAAGAAACAAAAGAAAAGAGCAACCAGACAACACAAGAAATTTATAGTGGTTCCCCAACCTGGGTACATCCACTCTTCTACCACTCTGGTAGGAATCCACTCAGATTTTTGATCAGGTGCTCAAAAACCAAACCTCAAGTCTTTTGGTTAGGTGACTTGCAACCAGGAATAACTTTTGAAGGGAGTTAAGAACCCTTTATACAGTGGGGGTGAGAGAATGATTATGTCTTTTCTTTCTCAAAACAACTGAGAAGACTTATGTGGATTTGATGTTAGAAAAGGCTCCCCTGAGATATTGAATTGTTCAGGAAATTAGAGTTTTGCTTTAGGGTGATAGCCCTTCAGACTTTCAGCTTTGACCAGACAAAGTACAGGAACTTCTTGACAGATAGAGGGTTTGTTGTCCTTTGAAGTGTCCTGGAGTGTAGAAGGAAGATGACTCTTGATTTTGATTTGATGTTCTTTTCCTTGAGATTGCTGATGTTCTTTCTCTGGTTAGGGCTTCCTTTTGCTGTATCAGCTTTCTATTCCTTTTGTCTCAGAGAGTTGTCAAGAGAGAGCAACAGAAGATTCTTGATTATCAGACTAACTGTCTGTGTGTCTCTCTGTGTGTCTATGTAAGAAAGTAATGGAAAATCCCTTTTTGTATATACCATATTATCTTTCTTTTGAAATTTGAAATTCTTCTGCATTTACTGCTGACGGCCTGGAGAATGTTTTGCATTGATTGAGTTTCCCCAACTGTCCCATGGAAAAATGGCAAGCAATAATCCTGATGAAGACCATAATCAATGCTCCGTGTAACGATAATATTCAGAGAATATTGAGTATTGATTACTCAGGAATTAATGCAGTAAACTAAGGACAGAAGGAAGGAACTAACCAAGTCTGGAATCGTCGAACAGAGAACAAAAATTGTCGAGCTGAGTCCACAGTTCATCGAGCTGAGGAGTTGTGTTCGTCGACCAGATGGCTTCTGTTCATCGAGCTGAGTTTCAAGATTGTCGAGCTGAAAATAGATAACTGCATTCTCTAGACCCTTGCCTTTTCTGCACATCAAGTTCGTTGAGCTGATAATTTGACTTCGTCGACCAGAGTTTAGTGAAGTGTTTTTGGACTTAGATATTTCTGGAATGAAATGCTGAAGTACAGTATCCAGAAATTGTCGACCTGAGAACTGGGTTTGTTGAATTGAGAACTAGTTTCATTGGGCTGAGAACTTCTAACTGCTACTAGATAACTCTTGCCAATGTTGTCTAAGTTCGTTGAGCTGAGTCCATAGTTCTTCTTTAACTTCTTGACACAGTTTCTGTGGAATGTGTCGACACAAGTCCCGTGTGTCTACAAAATTGCTTCTTGTCTCGACATAGTTGTTGTTTTGATAGAAATCTGGAGTTTGTCGACACAAGTCCTGTATGTCTACACAATTGCTGTGTGTCGACACAATCTGGCTTCTGGTGTCGACAAAGTTGATGTCGACAGATGTTCTGTGTGTCGACACAAGTCCTTTGTGTCGACCCAATGTGGCTTCTGGTGTCGACACAGTCTGGCTTTTGGTGTCGACACAGTTAATATCGACAGATGTTCTGTGTGTCGACACAAAATAGAGTTGAATTATTTAAGTTGAGACCATAGTCTAGGAGTTAATTTTGGATCCACAACATCTGGGAACAGCAACTTCCAGCAGCTATATATTCGGCTTGAGTTGTTGATGTAGACACAGATGATTGTTTCTTACAAAACCAAGACATTAATCTCATCCCAAGGAACTGGCTAGTTCCTGAGGTGCTTTTTCTGTCTACCCAGCATCCTGCAAAGTCAGCATCTGAATATCTAGTTAAATCAAATTCTGACTCAGTAGGATGCCATAGGCCTAGACTAGGACAACTCTTTATATATCTCAAAATTCTTTTTAAGAAACTTAAGTGAGATTCTTAATGGTTCACCTGAAACCTAGCACAAAGACATGTGGCAAACATAATATCCGGTCTGCTTGCTGTAAGGTATAGTAGGGACCCAACAATGCCCCTATATAGTTTTTGATCCACAGGTTTCCCATGTGCATCAGAGTCTATTACAGCATTTGTAGTCATGGGTGTTTTCTTTGCTGAGGCATCAGCCATCCCAAACTTCCTTATAAGTAGCTTGGGAGATGAAGATGCCATAAGGGAGCTGCTTCTATTGGAGACCAAGGAAGTAGGAGAGCTCACCCATGCTACAAATCTCAAATTTAGAATGCATGAGGTCAGAAAACCTCTTGCATAATTTGGAATCAGTAGACCCAAATATGATGTCATCTACATATATTTGTACTAACAAGGTTGGTCCTTATGATGTCTAGTGAAAAGTGTTTTATCTACTATGCCTCTAATGAATTTATGCTCTATCAAAAAGCTAGCTAGTGTCTCATACCAAGCTCTTGGAGCTTACTTTAGACCATAAAGAGCTTTAAGCAATTTAAAAACATGATAAGGATGAGTTGGAGAGACAAAACCTGGAGGTTGCTCAATATAAACCTCTTCTTTAAGTACTCCATTCAGAAATACACTCTCCACATCCATCTGATACACTTTGAATTTCTTGTAGGCAGTATAGGCCAGAAAAAGGGCCTCTAACCTTGCAAGTGGTGCAAAGGTTTGATCATAATCTATGCCTTCTTCTTACTTGTATTCTTGAGAAATAAGCCTGGCCTTATTCCTCAAAATTGTAACTTGGGCATCTAGTTTATTTCTATATACCCATTTGGTTCCAATGACTGGATAATCTTGAGGTCTTGGAACCAAATCCCAAACTCTACATCTCTCAAATTGATTTAGTTCCTCTTGCATAGAAATGATCCAGTGGGGATCCTGCTCAGCATCATGTATAGATTGAGATTTAACCTGAGAGAGAAAACAGGCATGCATCAAATCTTGGTTGAGTTGATGCCTCGTCTGTACACCTGCTGACATGTGTCCAATTACTTGGGATCTAGGGTGATCCCTGAGTATGACAAAGTCAGTTGGTGGAGTTGGTTCAACAACAACATTTTGAATTAATTCCTCTTGTGGAATTATATTTGCTGTTGGATGAGGTTCAACTTCCTCAATGCTTTCTTCTTCACTTTCTTCATTAACTTGTGGAGAAGGATGTGTTGGAACCTCTTGGGTGAGGTTTAGTCCATCCAAATTCTCACGCAAGTGAGGTACCTGCAAAGTATTATTGGTAGACATCTCTTTCTCCTTGCAAGACATGTTAGCCTCATCAAAAGTAACATGAATAGATTCTTCAATTTTTAAAGATGATTTATTGAATATCCTATAAGCTTTGCTTACTTGGGAATATCCTAGAAAAATTCCCTCTTCAGTCTTAGCTTCAAACTTTCTATGTATTTCTTGTTGTTAATATGTATATAATATATACAACCAAATACTTTAAAATAGTTGATTTTAGGTTTCTTCCCTTTAAGTAATTCATAGGGAGTCTTATTCTTCATTTTATGTATCAAGCTCCTGTTCAGGACATATTTTGCTGTCCTTACAGCTTCTGCCCAAAAGGTTAGTGGCATGTAAGCATCTGCAAGTAATGTACCTACAGCTTCAATTAGGGTCCTATTTTTTCTTTCAGCTACCCAATTTTGTTGGGGAGTTCTAGGAGCTAAGAAGCAGTGCCTGATACCATCCTTCTCACAGAACTCATGCATAAGAAGAGACTCAAACTCTGTACCATGATCACTTTTGATCAATGCAACATGAGTAGAGTACTCAATCTGTATGGTCCTGAGAAAATCTATAAGAACATTAAAGGTATCTGACTTAGATCTCATAAAGGACACCGAAGTGAACCTTGAGAAGTCATCTACAATAACTAAAGTGTAGGATTTCCCTACTAGGCTTTGTATAGTAATGGGTCCAAAAAGATCCATGAAAGAATTGGTTCCTAAACACCTAGAGAGGGGGTGAATAGGTGCAATTCCATTGTACACTAAGGCAGAATATTTATTCAGATAATCAAATTAATCTACCAGTTCTACAGCTACCACAATCACAGAATTCATAGAAATACACACAGTCACAGATTACACACAATTTTATAGTGGTTCCCCATGGTCTGGGTACATCCACTTTCCCCCTTCGCCTATCTAGCAGTGTGCTAGATTCGGCCTAACTTCTTCTCTTCACCTCAGATCCGCAGATCTTACAGCTCAGAACCCAAACAAGGCTCCTACAACTCAGAGTGAGTCCACACTCCTACAGCTCAGGCAATCTGCCCTACCTCAGCCTTCAACATGGCCTACAACTCAGAGATGACAATCTCCTATAACTCAGGCTCACAACCCTACCTCAGCCTTCAACAAAGCATACCACTCAGAGAAAATAATCTCCTACAACTCATCCTTTATAAAAACAGGCTTACAACTCAGATTTTATAAAGATCCTACAGAAAATAGATTTAAGTTTGTAATATACCACCACCCTAGTAGAGAGAGAAAGGATGGATGGTTTCTTGATCAGTTCTTGGAAGAATCTGATGGAAGAGAACAACCACTCTTAGCTTTCTTCAAAGCTTCTTGAATCTGAACTCAGTAGGGTTGAACTCTTTTGAAGTTGATCTTCAATCAGCTTCTTTCTTGAAATTCAGATCTCAATCTGAATCCTTCTTGGCAGACTGGTTCAGAATCTGCACTTGAGAGACTTGTTGATGTAAGTCCATTTCTTCACTTGAATAGTTGGAGCTCTCTCTCTCCAACTTCTTCTGAAGATTCTTCTGAATTCTTCTTTTAATTCTTTTTGACAAAATCTGAGTAGATCACCACTTCAGAATGTCTTCTTAGATCTTCTGTTGAAAATCTTCTTCTGTTTTTTTTTTCATTTTTCTTATGTGTGTAATACTTCTTCTTATTGTTGTTTTCTGTTGATAGAGAATGTCCTTATATAGACTTTCTCTATGATAACCGGCTGATCCTGTTTCTAACAAACTTCTGACAGCTCTGACAGTTGCAGTAGACCGGCTGGTTATGGCAGCTGTCAACTCTTCTAGTCACTTCTTGAAACTCTATCTTTGTCAGCAAAGTGTCGAGACTGTACTTTATCATTTGTCGACACAAGTAGTCTAAGTGTCTATACAAGCCTTGGTGGTGTCGACACAGCTCCCTTGGTGTTGACACTGCTTCTCGACACAGCTTCTGTAGAATGTGTCGACACTAGTTCTGTGGTGTCGACACAGTCACTTCTTTTCTTCACACAAATTGAGTTTTTGAAATTCTGCCATGTGTCGACACAAGTCCTGTGTGTCGACACAGTTGATGTCGTCAAAGTCTTCTGTGTGTCTACACTGCCTATGTGTGTCGACACAGTTGATGTCGACTAAGCTTTCTCCGTGTGTCGACACTGCCTCTGTGTGTCGAAACAGTTGATGTCGACTAAGCCTTCTCTGTGAGTCGACACTACCTCTGTGTGTCGACATAGTTTCTTCTGGTGTTGACACAGCCTTTCCAAGTGTTGACACAATTAACTCCAAGTGTCGACACCACTTTTCACCAGTGTCGACACAAGCCTTCATAAGTGTCGACACAGCTTCTTCTGGTGTCGACTCATGAACTTAGAAACTTTTTCCTGCATTACTGCATTTTCTTAACCTACACATATAAACTCAAAAAAACATCAAATACACCTTGATGCATATCATTGAGTAAGGTGAGGCTTCTTCAAATCTGGTACACATTTTCCAATGTACCCAACAATATCCTCCTATTTGGAGAAGTCATAACCCTTAGTCAATGATATACATCATTCATAACAAACACATATTATGATGTATAAAAATATTATATGACAGGGTAACTTATAAACAAAACATGTATAAAATGACATCATAGAAGAATGATGCAAACATAATGATCATCAATCATTGTTTTATTTAATCTTACAAAAGTTTCTTATCAATAGTGTACATATATTTTTAACACTAAAAATTACAATATTGTAAGATCTAGTAAATCTATCCTAAGGCTGCTCAGGCTCCTTGATGACTATTCCTTTGCCTGATTGGATCTTGGCTTGTACTGGAGCATCCGTATCTTCAGCTGGCTTCTTGACCTTCAGATCCTTCTTCTTTTGTTCTTCAGCTCTTATTCTTTGCCTTTCAAAATAGTGAAAAGGCTTTGGGAAATACTTGCTAGGCTCCTGAGCATTAGGAAGTAGGTTCCCAGCCTTTGCCTTTCTTCTATATTGCAGAATAGCTTCCTGTCTAGCTTCATGCTTTTGCCATTCTTGCTCTGTGTATCATTTTCCCCTGTCATGGGTCTTGTCTTTTACAGCTTTGCACGCGGTCAATATAATATTCCGTGAAGTAGGACTCCACTGCTCAAAATCAGGCTTCAACTCAGCCTATTCTCTGAATCTCTTCTTTGACAGTTGAGCTTCTTGCTCCTTATTCACAGCTGCCTCTAACATTTCAACTTTCTCAATGATAACATTTTTATTACCCTCTGGAGGGCTATACATTGATTGTACTTCTTGGTGAATAATATCAAAGTCTGCTGGAGGGTAAATGACCTGAGCAACTTTAGGTTGATCACCTCCAAAATAAGCAGGCTGTATACCTGACTCAGCTACATTATCTTCATCACAGAGGGGTGGATATCCAAGGGTGGATCTGATGCTATTAGATGTCCATTTAACATGATCTGAGCCTGCTTTGACTAATACTCTCTCCCCCTTTATGACTTCTCTTTCAATATGATCTCTGAGGTCATCTTTCTAAAATCTGACTTGTTCATCTACATAATTAACATCATCTTTATAAAATGATCTTAACTTCAGTAGCTATGCAGAAATGGTCTTTTGAGATTGCTCAATAGCTGTTTGTATAGCAGCTAGGGCTTCCTGTAATTGCTTGTCAAAATCTGGCTTGGCTTTAGCCCTTGCCTCAGTCTAGGCAGTAGCAATATTTTTTAACTCTGTAACAATCACATTATGTGATTCTGTCAGATTGTCATTCATTCTTAGTTGATTTTCAAGCACATAGCCTTGTTTAACAACTATTTCATCAACTTGTGTCTTTATGCCTACTTATTGTTTGGCAAGATAGACTATAGCATTGCCAACTTTGTGGAAACAATCAGTCATTTCCTTCTTATTCTGATTTACTTCAAATCTTATAGATTTAATATCTTGAGCCAAGGAGAATTGCAGATCTTTATGGGTCTCATCCATATATTTCTCCATGGCTATCCTTTGTTCATCCAATTTTACTTGCAAGGATATCAACAAAGAACTATAATCAGTTGCTGTGGCAGGTTGAGGAGCATTTTGTAAAGCCCTTTTATAGTTTTGGCTCCTTCTTTTGAAAACCATCAGTTTTCTCTTTTTGGCTTGTATTTCTGCATCATCTTCAGAAGCTGAGGTACTGGCTATATCAACTCTTTCCTTAGGACTAGGAGGCAATTCCTGTTCAGTCCTAGGTAGCTCCCCCTGAGTCCCTTGCTCCTCCCACTCAGGACTTACTTGCTCCCCCCAATGTTAATTGGCTCCCCCTCAATTTCTGCTTTCTCCCCCTCAAATTCAGTTTGCTTCCCCTCAGTTCTTGCTTGTACTATATCATGAAACAACTCTTCAAGGGTAAACACTTGTTGAGTAGGGACTTGAGGCACCACCAACTCAGGAGCATCTACAGCTGTAGATGTATCCTCCATGATAACATCTTGTGCTTGACTGTTTAGTTGTGTGTTCTAGTCAGCATCAATCAAGGACTCAGTTAGTATTTCATCCTCATTATTGAAAATTGATTGATTAACTTCCTGAATTACCTCAAGAATAGTTTGTGTAGCCATTTCACTTTCCAAGTGGGTTGACTCTTCCTCAAGATGAGGCTCCCCCTGAACCTGAGCACCATCTGCAATATCTTGTGCAGGAGATTTTTCAGGAATCTCTGGCCTCTCTTCATCAGGCATGTCCTTTGTTAGGACTCTATCCCATCTGGAGATTATCCTTATGTACATTCTTCTCATATGGTTGATTTTAGAACCAGTAATCTGTTCCATTACTTCTGGAATTGTTATAGCCAAGTATAAACTCATGAGTCTTCCCAGATTTGGCTTCTTAATGCTTTCCTTAATTTTCTCAAAGAGTACTACAGACCAATCTGTGTTCAGTCTGAAGATAATCCTGGTCATTAGGCTGAACATATAGGCTGAAATCCTATCATGCCCTCCTGGCTCACAGAGAATGACCTTTCCAACCACTTCTGAAAGGAATTTTCCTTGCAGATTCATCCCTTTTCTGTTCATTGCTGATCCAATCTTCATGGTGGGATCCAATCCACACCACTGAATTTCTTACCTAGTCTTTGATGAGGGTACTTCTACTTCTTCTTCAGTTCTTGGGAGTTGAACAGTTTTCCTCAAGCTCTTCAAAGTAAGTTTAACCTTAGCTCCCTGAACTATAGATTTGATCTTAAGTTCAGTAGAATCTAAAGTACCTGCGCCATAGAATTCTAGTATTTCTTTCTTCCATATCTTTGTAGGTTCAGATACCAGAAATTCCAAACCATTTTCTGCAATTAGGGTTACTACTGCTTTAATCTCGGTTTCCGCATTATCAAAGGCATTGCGAACCAGCTCATAGCCTTCATTGACGTTATCTTCAAGCTTTGGCGCCATTGGGGTTGAGTGAAAGCTTGGATTGAGAAGAGAGAAGTTGTCGACACAGGGTTTTGGTCTCGAAAAGATGGAGAGTGTGTCGAAAGAATATGTTGTTGACCTATTTATACCCTTCTAAATAATGAAGGTCAAAAGTCGCGTCAAAAATCTCTTAACGTGTCGACACAGTTGAAATATGTCAACACAGACTTCTAATGTCTCGACAGAAGTGTTGACTTCTATATATCGACACAATTCTATTTGTCTTGGTCGATTTCGACGAAGAGCTCGTGAAGTCGACGATCGGAGGTCGACGAATCTGCGCTCGACGATATATGTCGATTCTGTGCTCGACGAAATCTGTGTATTGATTCTAAGGGTCGACACCACTTTTGGATATGTTGACACTACTTCTCTGAAGTGTCGACACCGATTCTCTAGATGTGTCGACACCACTTTCCTGGAGTGTAGACACCAACTACTATGTGTCGACACAGACAACTTTTTGTGTCGACACAATTTTACTTAGCCAAATTTGTTAAACTAATTTATGTTCAACATTCCTAATTCAATTTTGAAATTATTGAATTTAATTTCATCTAAAGGCTTTGTGAACATGTCTGCAATTTGTAAATCAGTGTTAACAAATTCTAAAGAGATATCTTATATCTTTACATGATCTCTAAGAAATTGCTATCTTATTTCTATATGGTTTGTTCTACTATGAGAAACATGATTATGAGCAATAGAAATAGCACTAGTAGAATCACACAATAAGGGAGTTCTACTTACCTGAATACCGTAATCTTCTAACTGATGCTTTATCCACAACAGCTATGCACAATAACTTCCTGCAGCAACATACTCAGACTCAGCTGTGGAAATTGCCACACTAGTCTGCTTCTTACAGCTCCATGACACCAGTCTTCCTCCTAGAAATTGACAGGCGCCTGTTGTACTTTTCCTATCTACTTTGCAACCTGCAAAGTATGCATCTGAATATCCCATTAGTAAAAAATTTTTATCCCTAGGATATCAAAGGCCTAGATTAGGTGCGCCCTTAAGATATCTCAAAATCCTTTTGACAGCAGTATAATGAGATTCTTTAGGGCAGGATTGGTAACTAGTACAGACACATGTAGCATACATGATATCTGGTCTAATAGCAGTCAGATATAGGAGGGAGCCAACTATACCTCTATATAAAGATTCATCTACAGGTTTCTCAGCATCAACTTTGCTTAGAGACATACTTGTCCCCATTGGAGTTCTCATGGTAGTGGATGATTTCATACCATACTTCTTAATTAACTCCAGGGTGAACTTAGACTGAGATATGAACAAGCCATCATCAGTCTGTATTACTTGGAGACCCAAGAAGAACTTAAGTTCTCCCATACTGCTCATTTTAAATTTCCCTTGCATAAGTTTTGCAAACTTTCTACAAAGGTTATTCTCAGTAGAACTAAATATTATGTCATCAACATATATTTGGACTAGGATAATCTTTCCTTTGGATTCTCTAAGGAATAAAGTCTTGTCTATTTTCCACCTTGAGAATTTGTTCTCAATGAGGAAAGTAGACAGGGTTTCATACCAAGCCCTTGGAGCTTGTTTTAACCCATACAAAGCTTTCCTAAGTCTATAAACATAATTAAGTTTGAGTGGATCAACAAAACCTGTGGGCTGCTCTACATAGACCTCCTCTTTTAAGTCTCCATTCAAAAATGCTGACTTAACATCCATTTGCAATACTTTGAAGCCTTGATATGCTGCATAGGCAAGGAATAGCCTGATTGCTTCCAACCTTGCCACTGGAACAAAAGTCTGATCAAAGTCAATGCCCTCTTCCTGCATGTATCCTTTGGCAACTAGTCTTGCCTTGTTCTTCACTATGATCCCACTCTCATCAATCTTGTTTCTATAAATCCACTTTGTACCTATGACATTGTGGCCCTTTGGTTTTTGTGCTAACTCCCAGACGTTACACCTTCTGAATTGATTTAACTCCTCCTGCATAACATCAATCCATTGTCGGTCTTGAATAGCTTCTTCAAATCTCTTGGGTTCCAGTTGAGATAAGAAGCTTGAGCAAAGAATTGGATTTAAGTTCCTGCTCCTTGCTTGTACTCCATGTCTTGGATCACCAAAGATCTGGTGTGCAGGATGATCCTTTAACTGTCTAATTGTTGGAGGTAATCTATCAACAGTTTGACCTTCTTCAATCTCATCATTATGCTGCACCTCATGGTCTTCATTTTCCTTTTGAGTGTCTTGTACTCCCCCTGGACAGCAACTACCATTTTCCTCATCCTGCTTTGCAGTTGGATCTTCTTTGATAATAAGCTGGTCCATCTTCTGCTGTATACCTATGGTGCTACAAGAACTACTTGGCAACTCACTGTTAATAAGTCTAGATTCATCAAATATGACATGAACTGACTCTTCTACAACTTGAGTAGCCAATTTGTAGACCCTATAAGCCTTACTATTGTTGTTGTACCCAACAAATATCCCATCTTGGGATTTGGTAGCAAACTTAGTTAGGTGAGACTTGCCATTGTTAAGTACATAACACTTACAACCAAAGATCCTAAAATAGGATAAGTTTGGTTTTCTGTCCTTCATAACCTCATAGGGTGTCTTTTTGTGTCTTTTGGTGATGGAAGCCCTATTGAGCACATATCATGCAGTGTTTACTGCCTCAGCCCAGAAATATTCTGGGAGAGTAGTATCACTCAATAGTGTTCTTCCATCCTCAATCAATGTCCAATTCTATCTTTCAGCAATGCCATTTTGTTGTGGTGTTTTAGGTGGGGAGAATTCCTGATGAATCCCAAATTCTTCACACAACCTTGTCATACTTTCAGATTGGAATTCAGTTTTATGGTCACTTCTGATTTTGACCACTGAACTATCTAATTCATTCTGAATTTGTTTGAGAAAATTGCAGAAGATATTTGGGGTTTCAGATTTCTGTCTCAAAAAGAATACCCATGAAAATCTAGAATAGTCATCTACTACCACAAAAGTATAGACCTTCCTACCTAGACTATGAATTGGTATAGGACCAAATAAATCCATATGCAAGAGGTATAAGCACCTCACAGTGTCTTTGGTTTCTAGGCTATGAAAGGAGGATCTGGTCTGCCTGCCTTTTTGACAAGTTGAGCATATCCCATCCTTATAGCACTTAACTTGAGGATCATTCCTCACTAACTCTTTACTAAAGAGTTGGCCAATAGTCTTGTAATTAAGATGAGCTAGCCTCTTATGTCATTTGACACAATGAGAGGCTTTCTCATCAGCCACAAGACAAATAGGAGATGTTTTATTCTCACACTCAAAATTTAGGCAAAATAGATTTATATTTTTAAAGCCAGTCAATATGACTTTTTGGTCACTAGACCTATTGATATGACACCCATTTTTGATAAATGAAATGTCGTCTCCAAGATCACTCAGCTGGCTTATGCTTATTAGGTTGTGTTTCAAACCCTTCACATAAGCCACTTGAGTGATAGTAATTGAGTTGGTAGAGATGTTACCAAACCCTTTGATGAATCCTTTTTCAGAACCACCAAAGATTACTTTAGGCCCATTTAATACTGGTGAGTAGTCCTTCAGCAATCCCCTTATTCCAGTCCTGTGCCTGGAACATCCATTGTCCAAGTACCATATAGGGGCATGACAACTTGGACTCACCTGTAACAAAGATTACTTAACCTTAGAATCCAAATAACTTTTGGGTCCTTGGTTCAAGTTAGCCTGAAACTTAACAAATCTTCTTGCAGCTCTTCTAACAGGCAGAGTGCTATTCTCCTTGACACTAGTGTTGTGCCAACAGTCTAAGGCAAAATAGCCTATCTTACCACAGCACTAGCACTCAAACTTATTATACCTCTTTTTAGGTACAATCTTAGATGTATTGCTGACAGCAGATCTTTTGTTTTGTGCTGGGGCTTTACCTTTATTATTGGACTTAGCAGCCCATGCAGTTCTCTTAAAGCCTATTCCTACCTTACCCTTTTGTGACATAAAGTCATCTATTAAGGGTAGGATAGATTTTGGCTTAGAGAAAATAGCCACAATCTCCTTCTCTTTCTGAAGTCTGTTTTCCAGATTTTTAATCTGATCATTTTTGAATGTGATTGTTCCCATCTAAATAACTGTTATGTTTTTCAGCTTGTCAATCTCATTCATCTTTTGATCCAGCAGCTTCTCTGAATCAGATGCATCCAACTTAAGAGCTGTAATTTCCTTAGCCTGATGTTTGGCCATGTTTTTGCTTCTCTGGAGTGTCTGCAACAAATCCCCATATTCATCTATCAGTTGATGAATATCTCCTTCAGATTCAGACCCATCTTCATCTCTTGATGGAGATGTATCTGATTCTGACCCAGTGAAGTAATCAGAATCTACAGATACACTTTTTACCTTACTGGGGCCAGGTTGATCCTGGCACTGGTCTTCTTCAGACACTGCCATCAATCCTTTGCACTGATGGTCCTCTTTCTCATAGATAGAGTCCAGTAATTGCATGAACTCATCCCCTTCTTCTGTTGCAAACAAACCAATATATGCCTCAGCCTCAGATTCAGATTCTGAAGTTTATTGATCTGTCCAACTTTTCTCTTTCTTAGCTACCAAGGATTTCTCCTTCTTGCTCTTGTGCTATGACTTCTTTTTATCAGCAGTCTCCTTCTTTTTTTCTGGACAGTCAGCCACAACATGTCCTGGTCTGTTGCAGTAATAGCAAATAATTTTTGATGTAGTTGACTTGCTGGGCTTTTTCCCACTCTTGTCCTTCCTGGATGATTTCCTCTTCTGATAATATTCATCCTTGGACCGAGATGAGGATGGCTTAGACTTCCACTGCTTCTTCTTTAAGAATCTCTAGAACTGCCTTGTGAATGGTGTAAAGTCTTTATTAGAATTACTGCTATCTATACTGTGATTATCAGAATTTTCTGAAATCGCTTCTGCATCTTTCTTAGGAGATGATGGAGACATTCTCCTATTCTTTCTTGTGGCTTCTACCTTGAAGGCCACTGACTTTTCTCTGTAGTCACCCTTTGTATTTTTCTCTTCCTCCTTTCTGGCTAACAGCTGCATCTCATAAGACAGCAATTTTCCAAATAATGTTGGAGGTGAAATTTTTTCCAGTCTGGCCACGTCCCTTATGGCACAGATCTTTGTATCCCAATCCTTAGTTAAAGACCTAAGGAATTTGTCATTCAGTTCATATGTACTGAATATTCTTCCATAAGACATTAATTCATTTACAATCCTATAGAACTTCTTATAACATTCAGTTATACTTTCAGACTTGGCCTGTCTGAAACTCTCATATTATTGATTAAGCATAGACTTTCTATCTTGCCTAACCTCTTCAGAACCCTCCATATAGACAATCAATGTGACCCACATCTCCTTGGAGGTTTTGCAGTGAATTAGATTCTGGAATGTTGAATCATCAATGGCACTCACTATAATATTTTGTGCTTTTTTATCCATTGTAGCCAAGATGATCTCATCCTTAGTCATCTCTGAAAAATCCTTTGGAATTCTTTGATTGGCATCAAGAACAGAAACCTTCATTGGAACATATGGTCCTTCCTTAACTATTATATAGATTCTAGGATCAGATGCCTCCATAAATAATCGGACCCTTTCCTTCCAAATACCAAAGATTTCCTTCCTGCAAATAGGCAATTTCATTACACCAAGTTCTTTATGGTTTTCTCCTGAACCCATTTTCTTGAACTTATTCTGCCTCACAGATCTCACTCAGACTGTTAAGTCTATCTTTGAGGAACCTCGCTTTGATACCGCTTGAAAGAATTGGTTCATAAACACCTAGAGGGGAGGTGAATAGGTGAAATTCCTTTGTACACTAAGGTAGAATATTTATTCAGATAATCAAATTAATCTACCAGTTCTACAGCTACCACAATCACAGAATTCACAGAAATGCACACAGTCACAGATTACACACAGTTTTATAGGGGTTCCCCAAGGTCTGGGTATATCCACTTTCCCCCTTTGCCTATCTAGCAGTGTGCTAGATTCGGCCAAACTTTTTCTCTTCACCTCAGATCCGCAGATCTTACAGCTCAGAACCCAAATAAGGCTCCTACAACTTAGAGTGAGTCCACAATCCTACAGCTCAGGCAATCTGCCCTACCTTAGCCTTCAACAAGGCCCACAACTCAGAGATAACAATATCCTAAAACTCAAGCTCACAGCCCTACCTCAGCATTCAACAAGGCCTACCACTTAGAGAAAATAATCTCCTATAACTCAGCCTTTATAAAAACAGGCTTACAACTCCGATCGTATAAAGATCCTATAGAAAATAGATTTAAGTTTGTAATATACCACCACCCTAGTAGAAAGAGAAAGGATGGATGGTTTCTTGATCAGTTCTTGGAAGAATCTGATGGCAAAGGACAACCACTCTTAGCTTTCTTCAAAGCTTCTTGAATCTGAACTCATTATGGTTGAACTCTTTTGATGTTGATCTTCAATCATCTTCTTTCTTTAAATTTAGATCTCAATCTGAATCCTTCTTGGCAGACTGGTTCAGAATCTGCACTTGAGAGACTTGTTGATGTAAGTCCCTTTCTTCACTTGAATAGATGGAGCTCTCTCTCTCCAACTTCTTCAGAAGATTCTTCTGAATTCTTCTTTGAATTCTTTTTGACAAAATCTGAGTAGATCACCACTTCAGGAATGCCTTCTTAGATCTTCTGTTGAAAATCTTCTTCTGTTTTTTTTTTCGTTTTTCTTGTGTGTAATACTTCTTCTTATTGTTGTTTTCTGTTGATAGAGAATGTCCTTATATAGACTTTGAAAGATATTGTACCTAATCACCTAGAGGGGGGGGGGGGTGAATAGGTGACTTAAATCTTTTTAACTTTTTAGGCAGAATTCATATTTTATCACAGAGTTATATCCACTTTTACACATCAATCAATCAGCAATCACAGCAATCAATCAAGCACACAGTGAACACGCAAATTTATAGTGGCTCCCCAAGGTTTGGGTACATCCACTTTCCCCCTTCGCCTATCTAGTAGTGTACTAGATTCGGCTAAACTCCTCCACTATCTCAGATCCTCAGATCTTACACTCAGAACCCCAAAACAGGTTCCTACAGCTCAGGCTCAAGGCCCTACAACTCAGTCTTCTTCAAAAAGACCTACACGCAGCTTCTTCACAAAGCCTACACTCAGCCACAACAGGCCTATACTCAGCCACAACAGGCCTACACTCAGAGAATTAGATCTCCTACACTCAGGCACACAGGCCCCACACTCAGCCTTTATAATTACAAGCTTACAAACTCAGATCCCTAAGGATCCTACAAGATAATATGAATATAAAATGTAAACCCTACAACTCAGAGAAAAGAGAGAAGAGTTGTGAGTTTCTTGATGAGTTCTTGGAAGAACTCAGCTGAGATCAACCTGACTTGGCTTTCTTCAAAGCTTCTTGAATGTAGAACACAATAAGATTGATCTCCTCTGCAGTCGATCCTTGATCTCTACTACTTAAGATTCAGAACAAAGTCTGAACCCTTCTTCTCAGCCTGGTTCCAACGGTTGTCTTCTTGGATGGAGCTCTCTCTCTCCAACTACTTAGATCTTCACTTGATTCTTCAAGGAATAGCTAGATCTTCTTATGTGTTTCTCTTGTGTATTATCACTTGAACAACTTCTTCTGTAGACGGTATAAGCCTATATATAGGCCTTCTTCATGTAACCAGCTGGTCCGGTTCATAACTGATTTCTGACAACTCTGACAGGTGCAGTAGACCGGCTGGAATGGCAGCTGTCAAGTCATCCAGTCAGTTCTTGAAAAATCTGTAACTGTCTGAAAGTGTCGAGACTGTCTGTCTTTAAGTGTCGACACTTATAGACTAAGTGTCGACACAAGTTGACTAAGTGTCGACACTAGCCTTCATGGTGTCGACACAACTCCTTGTGTTGTAGAATTCACTTCTCGACACAGCTTCTTCATCATGTGTCGACACTGATATTGAGTGGCGACACAACTCCTTGTTCTTCAGTACTTTGTTGAATTCTTGTAAGTGTCGACACAACTCCTTTGTGTCGACACATCTTCATGTGTTGAACTTGTTAAGTGTCGACACATCTTCTTGGTGTCGACACATGCCTTCTGTGTTGATACTTGCTGAGTGTCGACACAACTCCTTGTGTCGACACATTCTTCTTCTGTTGAGACTCTGGCTGAGTGTCGACACATCTCCTTAGTGTCGACACTTGTACTTAGAATTTTGTTGAACTTTGCTAAGTGTCGACACAGCTCCTTGTGTCGACACTTTCTTCAAGTTTTGAGTCTTCTGCTGAGTGTCGACACATTCTTTCTTGTGTCGACACTTATACTTAGACTCTGCTGACTTTTGCTGAGTGTCGACACAGCCTCCAAGTGTCGACACTTTCTGATGTAGACACAGTTCCTCTGGGTGTCGACACAACTGCTAAGTGTCGACACTGCTTCACTGGAATTTTCTTCATTGAGTGTCGACACAGCTCCTTGTTTCGACACTTTCTGTGTGGTGTCGACTCTGCATCCCTGGTGTCGACACAAGTACTCCAAGTGTCGACACTGCTTGCCTGTGTGTCGACACAAGTCTTCTTAAGTGTCGACACTATCCTCCTGGGTGTCGACACATGGACTTAGAAACTTTTTCAGCTTTTCCCTGTGAATACTTGACCTGCACAACTAAACTCAAAATACATCAAATACATTTTGATGTATATCATTGAGTAGGGTGAGGCTTCTTCAAATCAGGTACATTAGAACCAATGTACCCAACAATCTCCCCCTATTTGGAGAAGTCATAACCCTTAGTCAATGATATACACCATACATAATAAAATCATAGCATGATGTAAAGCAGGATTATATAACAGGGCAAACATAAACATGTATTAATAAAAACATGTAAACACAGATATCATCTCAGAACAATTATGAAATAGATTTATAACACATCTCATTGTTCTAACACTTTGTCATATTCATCATTCAAAAATTTACAGAGTGTTTTAAAATAAAAATATTACAACTGTAAACTTAAGATAAATCTATTCTAATTCTGATCAGCCTCCTTAATCACAATTCCTTTTCCTGATTGTACTTTGGCTTGTACAGGGGCTTCAGCAACTTCAGTATCAGCAGACTTTTTCCCTTTCAGATCCTTATTCTTTAGCTCTTCAGCTTTAATCTTTTGCCTCTCAAAGTAATGATATGGCTTGGGAAAGTACTTGCTAGGCTCCTGAGCAGTAGGAGGTAGCTTTCCCATCTTGGCCTTTCTTCTATATTGCACTATGGCTTCTTGCCTAGTCTCATGCTTCCTCCATTCTAGTTCAGAAAACCATTTGTTTCTATCTTGAATGTTATCTTTGGTAGCCTTCCATGCAGTTAAGATAATGTTTCTTGAAGTGGGGCTCCACTGCTCAAACTCAGGCCTTTGTTCAGCTTGCTCTCTGAACCTCTTCTTAGACAATCTGGCTTCTTGTTCTTTCAATAAAGCTTCTTGCATAGCCTCTGATACTGGCTGAACCACCTTCTCTATGATGACATTTTGCTGTCCCCCAGGTGGGATATACATTGATTGTATATCAGCTTGAACCATATCAAAATCTGGAGGAGGGTAGATGACTTGAGCCACTTCAGGTTGCTCCCCTCCTAGATATGCAGGATGTATCCCAGATTCTGCTACATTGTCATCATCACATAAAGGAGGAAACCAAGAGTTGCTCTGATAGAATTAGAAATCCACTTAGCATGATCAGAGCTGTCTTTGACTAACACCCTCTCCCCCTTTATGACTTCTCTTTCCATGTGATCTCTTAGATCATCCTTTTGAAATCTTACTTGGTTATCCAAATAGTTGACTCCATCTTTAAAGAAATGTTTTAACCTTTGGAGTTTTTCTGAGATCAGTTTCTGAGATTCTTGAATAGCAGAGGTAACAGTAGTGATGCTCTCTTGTAAGGCTTTATCAAATTCTGCCATAGCAGTAGCATTAGAAGTAGTCAGTCCAGCAGCTATGTTTTTCATCTCTGTGACAATTGCATTGTGTGAAGCAGTTAAGTTATCATTCATTCTGATCTGGTTCTCAAGAACATATCCTTGCTTCAGTGCAATGTCATCTACTTGAGCTTTTATCTTCTCTTGATGTGTAGCTAAGTATACTACTGTATTCCCTCCCTTGTGGAAGCAGTCAGTCATCTCCTTTTTATTTAGATTCATTTCAAATCTAATAGACTTAATATCTTGGGCTAGATCAAACTGTAGAGATTTATGCCCCTCATCCACATAGGTTTCTATGGCTTTCCTGTGCTCATCAAGCTTGATTTGCATAGCAACCCTCAAAGCACTGTAATCTACAGTTGGTGCTGGCTGTAGTGCAGGCTGTGGTGCTATAGTTTGCAGAGCTTTCTTATAAGTCTAGCTCCTCCTCTTGAATACTTGGAATTTTCTTTTCTTTGCTCTTGCAGTTTCCTCATCTTCAGAAGTAGATGTACTTGCAATTTCTACCCTCTCCTTAGGTAGCACCTCAACATCCTTTTGCTTCTCTGGCTCTTTCCTTGTAGGTTCTTCTAGAATTTCCACTTGCTCCCCCTGAACTTGAGCATTCTCCCCCTCAGCAGCAGCACTTTCCTTCTCAAAATCTGTCTGATCCAAGTTAAGGAAGAGATCTTCCATAGTAAATTCTTGTTGAGGAAGAGATGGAGATTCTCTTATCTCATCTGTTACTTGATGTGGTTCCACTTGATCTGCAACAGATGTGTCCTCCATGACAACATCTGGGGGTAGACTATCCATCTGTGGTTGCTGATTAGCATGATTTAATGAATCAGACAAAACATTATCCTCTATAGGGAAATCTAAAGCATTAATCTCAGTGATTACCTCAAGGATGATGTGGGTGGCTCTTTCACATTCAAGAGGAGTTGGCTCTTCTACCACTAGAGGCTCCCCCTGGATTTGATCCTGGTGTATGGGGCTAGCTGATGGTAGCTCCCCTTGCCTCTCTGCAGCATCTTATTGAGCTGGAGACTTCCCAGCATTTCCTTCTACATCCTCATCAGGAGTAAAGACAACTTGCTTTCACTACCAGAGCTGCTAGATGAATCCTGAGCCACTGGGGCAGTCTTTTTCTTCTTCTTTTGGGGAGTTATTTTCTCTGGTATGGGCAATTCCTTGGACAAGACCCTATCCCATCTGGAGAAGATCCTCATGTCCATCTTTCTCATACGGTTGATCTTAGTTCCAGCAGCTTGACTCATAACCTCTAGTATACTACCAGCAAGCTATAGACTTAAGAACCTACCCAAATTAGGTTTTTTCAGACTTTCTTTAATCTTATCAAAGACAATAACAGACCAATCTGTTTTCACTATGAAGATTATCCTTGTCATAAGGTTGAACATATGGGCTGATACCCTGTCATGCCCTCCAGGCTTACTCAATATCACTTTGCCAACAATTTCTGAGAGAAATTTTCCCGGGCTGTTCATCCCCTTCCTATTGAACACTGATCCAATTTTCAATTTGGAATCTAGTCCACACCAAGTTAAAACTTCTCTGGTTTTAGAAGCAGTAACTTCATCATCTTCTTTTGTCCTTGGTAGATTTAGGACCTTTCTCAAACTTTTAGGTGATACCTTCACCTTTTCACCATGAATCCTAGACTTTATCTTGAGTCCAGATTCATCTACTTTCGCTCCATTCAGAAACTCTAGAACTTCCTTCTTCTAAATCTTTGTTGGCTCTGAAATAAGAAAATCTTACCCAGAGTCTGCAACTAGGGTTACCACTTTCTTGATCTCCTGATCTGCATCCTCAAACGCATGTCGCACCAGTTCGTAGCCTTCATTGACGTTCTCCTCGAGCTTTGGCGCCATTAGGGTTTGAAGAATTTGAATCAAGAGAAGAGAGGTGTCGACACACAAGTTTGGTCTCGAAACTTCAGTGAGCGTGTCGACAGACAATGGAGAAATCCTATTTATACCTTTATAGGATTGAAGATGAAAGGGCGGGTTAACTAACTCAAATTGTGTCGACACTGTTGAAAAGTGTCGACACAGACTTATAATGTCTCGACACCTATGTGTCGACACAAGTTTAGTCAACAGATTATATGTGTCGACACTTGTTTATGTGTCGACACCACTTAGCTCGACATTTAGTCGTGACCTTACTTAGATAATTCTGAGTAAACTCTAAGTGTCGACACCACCTTGGATGTGTCGACACCTACTTATCATGTGTCGACACTAATTTTTTGAAGTGTCGACACCAACTTCCTAGATGTGTTGACACCTTTTCCCTGAAGTGTCGACACCAAATTTTCTGTCTCGACACAGATAACTCTGTGTGTCGACACTATTTTACTTAGCCATTTCTATAAACTTATTCTAAGTTTATCATACCTAGTTCAATTTTAAACTTATTGAACTTTGTTTCTTCTAAGGGCTTAGTATACATATCAGCTAGTTGATTATCTGTTTTAACATATTCCAGTAAAATATCTTCTTTTTCTACATTTTCCCTAAGAAAATGATATTTTATTTCAATATGTTTAGTTCTACTATGGGAAACAGGATTGTTTGCAATTGATATAGCACTAGTAGAATCACAAAATAATGGTGTTCTACTTACCTGAATTCCATAATCCTCAAGCTGATGTTGTATCCATAGAAGTTGAGCACAGCAACTTCCAGCAGCCATATATTCTGATTCTGCAATGGAGATAGCCACACTTGTTTGCTTCTTGCTACTCCAAAAAATCAGTCTTCCTCCTAGGAATTGACAGGTTCCAGTTGTACTTTTTCTTTCTTCTTTGCATCCTGCAAAGTCTGCATCTGAATAACCTGTTAGATCAAAGTCTCCATTCCTAGGGTACCAAAGGCCTAGATAAGGAGTGCCCTTTAGATATCTCAATATCCTTTTGACTGTTGTCAAATGAGACTCTTTAGGGCATGCTTGGTACCTTGCACAGACACATGTAGCATACATGATATCTGCTCTACTTGCAGTCAAATAGAGTAGAGAGCCAACTATCCCTCTATACAAAGTCTCATCTACAGGTTTCCCTGCATCATCTTTGCAAAGAGACATACTTTACCCCATAGGAGTCTTCATAGTACTGGATGAATCCATACCATACTTCCTTATGAGTTCTAGGGTGAACTTAGACTGGCATATGGATAAACCATTCTCAGTCTGTCTAACTTGGAGTCCCAAGAAGAACTTAAGTTCCCCCATACTACTCATCTCAAATTGTCCTTGCATTAGTTTTGCAAACTTTTTGCAAAGACTACTTTCAGTAGACCCAAATATTATGTCATCTACATATTTTTGCACTAGTATTACTTTGCCTCTGGATTCCCTAAGGAATAGAGTCTTGTCTATTTTCCCCCTTGTGAACTTATTCTCAATGAGGAAACTAGACAGGGTTTCATAGCAAGCCCTAGGAGCTTGTTTTAACCCATATAAAGCTTTCCTAAGTCTATAGACATAATTAGGTTGAGTTGAATCAACAAAACCTGATGGCTTTTCCACATAGACTTCCTCTTTTAGATTACCATTCAGAAAGGCTGACTTTACATCCATTTGGTAAACTTTAAATCCTTGAAAGGTTGCATAGGCCAGGAACATCCTTATGGCTTCCAGTCTGGCTACTGGAGCAAAGGTTTGATCAAAGTCAATACCTTCTTCCTGTCTATATCCTTTAGCAACCAATCTTGCTTTGTTCTTGACAATTACTCTATGTTCATCCATCTTGTTCCTAAAGATCCACTTGGTTCCAATTATGTTGTGGTCTTTTGGTTTAGGAACAAGCTCCCAGACATTGCACCTCTTGAACTGATTCAGCTCTTCTTGCATTGCCTCAATCCAATGAGGGTCTAGGATGGCTTCTTCAAACTTCTTTGGCTCTACTTGGGATAGAAAACTGGAGTAGAGTGCTGCACTCAGATTTCTGCTCCTTGTTTGTACCCCTTGTCTTAGATCACCAATGATTTGATCTACTGGATGATCTCTTAGATGCCTATTAGCTGGAGGCATCCTGGCTCCAGGTTGAACTTCTTCAGTTTCTTCAACTTGCTACACTCCTTGATCTTCTTCTTCATTAGGTACATGTAGTACTCCCCCTGGACAACAGCCACTATCTTCTACCTGCTGTCTTGCAGTAGGTTCTTCTTCAATAGTGAGCTTGTCCATCTTCTTAGTTATACCTGTGGAGCTGCAAATACTACTAGACAACTCATTGTTAATATGTCTAGTTTCATCAAATACTACATGTACAGACTCTTCTACAACTTGAATAGACAAGTTGTAGACCCTATAAGACTTACTATTGTTGTTGTACCCAACAAAGATCCCCTCTTGGGACTTGGCAGCAAACTTAGTCAAGTAAGACTTTCCATTGTTAAGTATAAAGCACTTACAACTAAAGATCCTGAAATAGGATAGGTTTGGTTTTCTGCCTTTCACAATCTCATAGGGGGTCTTGTTGTGGCTTTTAGTAATGGTAGCCCTATTAATTACATGGCATGCAGTATTAACTGCCTCAGCCCAGAAATATTCTGGTAGTGATGTATCACTTAATAGGGTTCTACCAGCCTCAATCAAGGTTCTATTCTTCCTCTCAGCAATGCCATTTTGCTGAGGTGTTCTTGGTGAAGCAACTCTTGAAATATCCCAAATTCTTCACATAGTTTTGCCATACTATCAGACTGAAATTCAGTACCATGGTCACTTCTTATCTTGACCACTGTACTGTCTAGTTCATTCTGAATTTGTTTGACAAAGCTATAGAAGATACTAGGTGTTTCAGATTTCTGTCTAAGGAAGAACACCCAGGAAAACCTTGAGTAGTCATCTACAACTACAAATGTATAGACCTTCCTACCTAGGCTGTGAACTGGCATAGGACCAAAGAGATCCATATGCAAGAGGTATAAACACCTCACAGCATCTTTGTTTTCAATGCTACTAAAGGTGGATCTTGTCTGCTTGCCCTTTTGACAAGCTGAGCATATTCCATCTTTAATTCACTTAACTTGAGGACCATTCCTCACTAACTCTTTATTATAGAGTTGGCCAATTGTCTTGTAGTTGAGATGGGCTAGCCTCATGTGCCATTTGACACAATGAGAGACTTTCTCATGAGCTACAAGACATACTGGAGAACCATTGTTCTCAACCATAATGTCTAGGCAGTAGACATTCCTTTTTCTATAACCAGTCAAAATGATCTCTTGATCATTTGACCTCCTGATATGACAACCATCTTTGACAAATGAGATGTCATATCCTACATCACTCAATTGACTTATACTAATAAGGTTATGTTTCAAACCTTTAACATAAGCCACTTGAGTAATAGTTATATGGGAGCTAGAAATGTTACCAAAACCCTTGATGATTCCTTTTTAAGAACCACCAAAGGTGACTTTTGGACCATCCTTGATGGGTGTGTAGTCCTTTAGCAATCCCCTTGTTCCAGTCATGTGTCTGGAACATCCACTGTCCAAGTACCATATTGGGGCATGGCCACTTGGACTTACCTGCAAAACAGATTAGTGAACCTTAGAACCCAAAGAATTCTTGGGTCCTTGGTACTGGTTAGTTTGCTTCCTAACAAAGCTACCTGCAGGTTTTCCAACAGGCAGTTTGCTACTCACTTTGGCACTTGCATTGTGCCAACAGTCCATGGCAAAGTGGCCTACCTTGCCACAGCACCAACACTCAAACCTATTGTACCTTTGCTTAGGTACATTCTTAGCTGTTTTATCTACAGCTGGCTTGTTGAGAGCTGGGGCTTTGCCCTTGGACTTGGACTGAACAGTCCTAGCAGGTTTAGTAAACCCCAGTCCAGCTTTACCTTTTTGATGAACAAATTCATCAATTATGGGTAGAACAGACTTTGGTTTAGAAAACCTAGCAACTAAATCTCTCTCCTTCTGAAGACTAATCTCCAGACTTTTGATTTGATCATTCTTAAATGATATAGTCCCCATCTGAATCACAGTTATGTGCTTCAGTCTGGCTATTTCATTTGGCTTTTGATCAATCATCTTCTCAAAATCAGTTGCAGCAACTTTCAGACTAGCAATTTCCTTTGTCTGACTCTTGGCTAGGGACTTGCTCTTCTTAAAAGCTTGCAACAGAACTTTATATTCATATATCAATTGATGAATATCCTCTTCAGACTCAGATGCACTCTCATCACTTGATGATGATGAATCTGATTCTGAACTAGCACAAGAAATTGAACTGAAAGAATAATTTTGTACCTTACTAGGTCCAGGCTGCTCCTGGATTTTGTCACTTTCTGTCAATGCCATCAGTCCTTGGCACTGACTGTCCTCTTGTTCATATATGGAGTTCATTATCTGGATGAACTCTTCTTCCTCTTCCTCAGCAAACAGTCTTATGTATGCTTCAGCATCTGACTCAGTTTCTGATGAAGATATGTCTGACAGGCTCTTATCCTTTTTGGCAACAAAAGACTTTTCCTTCTAGCCCTTGAATTGAGTCTTCTTCTTATCATTAGACTCCTTCCTTTTCTCTGGATAGTCTGCAATAACATGTCCTTGTCTGTTACAGCAATAGCAAACAATTTTTGATAGAGTTGCTTTGCTAGACTTGGTCTTTTTCCTGTCTTTCCTTGATGACTTTTTGTTCTGATAATAGTCATCTTTACCCAGTGAAGTAGATGGCTTTGTCCTCCACTGTTTCTTCTTTAAGAACTTCTGAAAGTGTCTTGTGAATGCTGCAAAGTCCTCATCACTTTCACTGCTTTCAGACTTTCTACTTGCTGACTCATCTGATTCAGTCTCAGCTACTTTAGGAGGTGGAGTTGGTGACTTACTTCTGTATTTTCTGGGGGCTTCTGTTTTAAATGCCAGTGTCCTTTCCTTATGTTCACTTCTTGTAGTCTTCTCCTCTTCTTTCCTCACCATCAATTGCATTTCATAGGATAGCAATTTTCCAAACAAAGTTGGAGGAGGAATTTCTGCTAACTTTGCCATTTCCCTTATGGCACAGATCTTGGTATCCCAATCTTTTGTAAGGGACCTTAAGAACTTATCATTAAGCTCATAATTACTGAACTCTCTGCCATAGGACATTAGCTCATTCACAATCCTATAGAACTTCTTATAGAATTCAGTTATGCTATCAGATCTACCTTGCCTGAAGCTTTCATATTCTTGGTTTAATAAGGACTTTCTGTCCTGCCTCACTTATTCAGAACCCTCCATGTACACAATAAGAGTATCCCATATCTCCTTAGATGTCTTACAGTGTATCAAATTCTGAAAGGTAGCATCATCTATAGCACTCACAATGATATTCTGAGCCCTCTTGTCCATTGTGGCTAGAACTATCTCATCATTTGTCATTTCAGAGAAATCATTAGGTGTTCTTTGATTAGCATCTAAGACTGAAACCTTCATAGGCACATATAGCCCTTCTTTAACTGTGATATATATTCTAGGGTCTGATGCTTCCATAAACAGTCTCACCCTTTCCTTCCAGATGCCAAATATTTCGTTTCTGCAAATGGGTAGCTTCATGGATCCCAATTCCTTATGATTCTCAGTGGAACCCATGGTTCTTGATTTTCTTGATTCTGTAATGTACTTAGACTGAATCTGCCAACAGGATTTACTCAGACAGTTATGTCCCTTTTTGAGTAACCTAGCTCTGAAACCACTTGAAAGATATTGTACCTAATCACCTAGAGAGGGGGGTGAATAGGTGACTTAAATCTTTTTAACTTTTTAGGCAGAATTCAGATTTTATCACAGAGTTATATCCACTTTTACACAGCAATCAATCAGCAATCACAACAATCAATCAAGCACACAGTGAACACACAAATTTATAGTGGTTCCCCAAGGTTTGGGTACATCCACTTTCCCCCTTCGCCTATCTAGTAGTGTACTAGATTCGGCCAAACTCCTCCACTATCTCAGATCCTCAGATCTTACACTCAGAACCCCAAAACAGGTTCCTACAGCTCAGGCCCAAGGCCCTACAACTCAGTCTTCTTCAAAAAGACCTACACTCAGCTTCTTCACAAAGCCTACACTCAGCCACAACAGGCCTACACTCAGCCACAACAGGCCTACACTCAGAGAATTAGATCTCCTACACTCAGGCACACAGGCCCCACACTCAGCCTTTATAATTACAGGCTTACAAACTCAGATCCCTAAGGATCCTACAAGATAATATGAATACAAAATGTAAACCCTACAACTCAGAGAAAAGAGAGAAGAGTTGTGAGTTTCTTGATGAGTTCTTGGAAGAACTCAGCTGAGATCAACCTGACTTGGCTTTCTTCAAAGCTTCTTGAATGTAGAACACAATAAGATTGATCTCCTCTGCAGTTGATCCTTGATCTCAGCTACTTAAGATTCAGAACAAAGTCTGAACCCTTCTTCTCAGCCTGGTTCCAACGGTTGTCTTCTTGGATGGAGCTCTCTCTCTCCAACTACTTAGATCTTCACTTGATTCTTCAAGGAATAGCTAGATCTTCTTATGTGTTTCTCTTGTGTATTATCACTTGAACAACTTCTTCTGTAGACAGTATAAGCCTATATATAGGCCTTCTTCATGTAACCGGCTGGTCCGGTTCATAACTGATTTCTGACACTCTGACAGGTGCAGTAGACCGGCTGGAATGGCAGCTGTCAAGTCATCCAGTCAGTTCTTGAAAAATCTGTAATTGTCTGAAAGTGTCGAGACTGTCTGTCTTTAAGTGTCGACACTTATAGACTAAGTGTCGACACAAGTTGACTAAGTGTCGACACTAGCCTTCATGGTGTCGACACAACTCCTTGTGTTGTAGAATTCACTTCTCGACACAGCTTCTTCATCATGTGTCGACACTGATATTGAGTGTCGACACAACTCCTTGTTCTTCAGTACTTTGTTGAATTCTTGTAAGTGTCGACACAACTCCTTTGTGTCGACACATCTTCATGTGTTGAACTTGTTAAGTGTCGACACATCTTCTTGGTGTCGACACATGCCTTCTGTGTTGATACTTGCTGAGTGTCGACACAGCTCCTTGTGTCGACACATTCTTCTTCTGTTGAGACTCTGGCTGAGTGTCGACACATCTCCTTAGTGTCGACACTTGTACTTAGAATTTTGTTGAACTTTGCTAAGTGTCGACACAGCTCCTTGTGTCGACACTTTCTTCAAGTGTTGAGTCTTCTGCTGAGTGTCGACACATTCTTTCTTGTGTCAACACTTATACTTAGACTCTGCTGACTTTTGCTGAGTGTCGACACAGCCTCCAAGTGTCGACACTTTCTGATGTAGACACAGTTCCTCTGGGTGTCGACACAACTGCTAAGTGTCGACACTGCTTCACTGGAATTTTCTTCATTGAGTGTCGACACAGCTCCTTGTTTTGACACTTTCTGTCTGGTGTCGACTCTGCATCCCTGGTGTCGACACAAGTACTCCAAGTGTCGACACTGCTTGCCTGGGTGTCGACACAAGTCTTCTTAACTGTCGACACTATGCTCCTGGGTGTTGACACATGGACTTAGAAACTTTTTCAGCTTTTCCCTGTGAATACTTGACCTGCACAACTAAACTCAAAATACATCAAATACATTTTGATGTATATCATTGAGTAGGGTGAGGCTTCTTCAAATCAGGTACATTAGAACCAATGTACCCAACAGACTTTCTCCATGGTAACCGGCTGATCCGGTTTCTAACAAACTTCTGACAGCTCTGACAGTTGCAGTAGACCGGCTGGTTATGGCAGCTGTCAACTCTTCCAATCACTTCTTGAAACTCTATCTCTGTCAGTAAAGTGTCGAGAATGTACTTCATCATATGTCGACACAAGTAGACTAAGTGTCGACACAAGCCTTGGTGGTGTCGACACAGCTCCCTTGGTGTTGACACTGCTTCTCGACACAGCTTCTGTAGAATGTGTCGACACTAGTTTTGTGGTGTCGACACAGTCACTTCTTTTCTTCACACAAATTGACTTTGTTGAAATTCTGCCATGTGTCAACACAAGTCCTGTGTGTCGACACAGTTGATGTCGACAAAGTCTTCTGTGTGTCGACACTGCCTCTGTGTGTCGACACAGTTGATGTCGACTAAGCTTTCTCTGTGTGTCGACACTGCCTCTGTGTGTCGATACAGTTGATGTCGACTAAGCCTTCTCTGTGAGTACTCCAATTTTTCACACAGCCTTTCTGTCCACAATTAACTCCAAGCGTCGAAATAGCTTTTCTCCAATGACTTCATAAGTGTCGACACAGCTTTTCTGGTGTCGACTCATGGACTTAGAAACTTTTTCCTGCATTCCTGCATTTTCTTAACCTGATTAAACTCAAAACAACATCAAATACACCTTGGCATATCATTGAGTAATGTGAGGCTTCTTCAAATCTGCTTTTCCAATGTACCCCACAATCCATGTGTACAAATACAAAATCCTATAATCACTTTTATTTACTAATTTAAAGATTTTTAGTTTGCTTGCCTAGTTGACAAGCCCTGCAAAGGCCTTCCTTCTTGTAGGGACCAGAAGGTAAGCCTCTTACAAGACTGTCTTTAGATAGTCTAGCAATGTTTTTCATGTTAACATGACCTAGCCTTTTATGTCATAGTTCATTCTGAGTACTAACTATATTGAGTAAGCAGATATCTGAATTAGCAGAATAAAAATTAACTAAGTAGATGTTGCCTTGTCTATTTCCAATTTAAACAATTTGTTTTTCCTTATTGTAGTGCCATAGTCCTGATATACTTTCACAGCTGGACAGCACCTTTTCCCCAGACTCAGCCTCCAGATTCTGATTAGGACTTCTTCATTGTCTGATTCTCCTTCATCTGAATGAGTTCTGGAAGCATCAATTGCAATGAGATAGACTTCTTTGGCCCTTACCTTTTCTTCCTCTTCACTGGAGCTGGAGGATGTTGATTCATCTTCAGTCTCACTCCAGGATTCAGCTATAATTCCTTTCTCCTTCTTCTTGTATATGTTGGAGGACGGTCTTGAGATGTGTTGTCTTCTGGTATCCTTCTCTCTTCTCTTATCGTTCTTTTGATTTTTTGGACACTCTGAGATGAAGTGTCCAGGTTTCCTGCAACCAAAGCAAACCACTTCTTTAGTGGGGGTTTTATCATACCTTGGTTTGTCATCCACCCTGGATGACTTTCTTCTGAAGTCTTTCCTTGCCATCTTGTAGAATCTCTTGGCAAAGAGAGACATCAGTTCTTCATTCATTGTTGGAGTCTTAGTTTCTTCAGCAGTTTTTAATGCAATGATGTGCTCCTTCCTTGCTAGTGGAGGTGTTCTTTGCTCAACAACTTCTCTGGATTTGATGAGCTATTCTTAGGACTTCAGCTTTCCTAAAAGATATTTAGTGGAAATCTCATTCAGGCTCCTGGCCTCCTTGATGGGCCAAATCCTTGAATCCCATGAGCTCGGGAAGCACATAAGGATTTTATCATTCACCTCTGTGAGGGTGATGTCCTTATCTAAGGTTTTCAGCCCATTGATGATTGAGCTCAACCTATTGTACATGTCTGCTACTGATTCAGCTTCCTCCTTCTTGAAATTCTCATATTGGGATATGAGATTGGATCTCCTATCCTTTCTTTCATCAGCAGATCCAGCCACCATTTGATTGAGGGAATCCCAGATGGCTTTGGTTGATGTGCATTCAGCCACCTTTTGAAAGATGTCATCTGACAGAGTTTGGGCCAGAATATTCATGGCCTTAGCATCAGCAATTTTAGCATTCTTCTAGGCCTCATTCCACTCAGGTGGTGGAACTACATTGTTGCTGGATGTTGCTATAGAGGTGGAGGCAGATGGTTGAGGAGGACCTGTCACAATGGAATTAAAAATATCCTCATCAATAGAGTTCATATATAACTTGATTCTTACCTTCCAGATGGAAAACCTATTTAGGTTGCAAACTGGAGGTCTGGTGCTTGCATAGTCTTTGTTCTATGTCATGTTGTGTGTGAATATCTAATAGAAATGAAAAGACAGATCTAATACAGGATCTTTGGTTCAAGGGTTAGCTTGTACAACCAAGGGAATCCTGCTCTAATACCAATTGAAAGTGAGGGGTTAGATCTGGAATACTCTAGAGTGGGGGGGGGGTGAATAGAGTATTTAGTATTTATATAAAATTTTCTAACTATTTCAATCTAGTCCTAGTGCTGCAGGAATAAAATTAAAGCACAAACATAAAAATCCTAACTATCACAGCCACAACAAGAAACAAAAGAAAAGAGCAACCAGACAACACAAGAAATTTATAATGGTTCCCCAACCTAGGTACATCCACTCTTCTACCACCCTGGTAGGAATCCACTCAGATTTTTGATCAGGTGCCTGACACCAATGAGCTTTTGATCAGGTGCTCAAAAACCAAATCTCAAGTCTTTTGGTCAGGTGACTTGCAACCAGGATTAACTTTTGAAGGGAGTTAAGAACCATTTATACAGTGGGGGTGAGAGATTGATTATGTCTTCTCTTTCTCAAAACAACTGAGAAGACTTATGTGGATTTGATGTTAGCAAAGGCTCCTCCTGAGATATTGAATGGTTCAGGAAATTAGAGCTTTGCTTCATGGTGATAGGCCTTCAGACTTTCAGCTTTGACCAGACAAAGTACAGGAACTCCTTGACAGATAGAGGGTTTGTTGTCCTTTGAAGTGTCCTGTAGTGTAGAAGGAAGAAGACTCTTGATTTTGATTTTATGTTCTTCTCCTTCAGATTGCTGATGTTCATTCTCTGGTTAGGGCTTCCCTTTTCTGTATCAGCTTTCTATTCCTTTTGTCTCCGAGAGTTGTCAAGACAGAGCAGCAGAAGATTCTTGATTATCAGACTGACTGTCTGTGTGTCTCTCTGTGTATCTATGTAAGAAAGTGATGGAAAATCCCTTTTTTTATATACCATATTATCTTTCTTTTGAAATTTGAAATTCTTCTGCATTTACTGCTGACGGACTGGAGAATGTTTTGTATTGATTGAGTTTCCCAAACTGTCCCATGGAAAAATGACAAGCAATAATCCTGATGAAGACCATAATCAATGCTCCGTCTAACGGTAATATTCAGAGAATATTGAGCATTGATTACTCAGGAATTAATGCAGTAAACTAAGGACAGAAGGAAGGAAATAACCAAGTCTACAATCGTCGAACAGAGAACAAAAATCGTCGAGCTGAGTCCACAGTTCGTCGAGCTGAGGATTTGTGTTCGTCGACCAGATGGCTTCTGTTCGTCGAGCTGAGTTCCAATACCGTCGAGCTGAAAATAGATAACAGCATTCTCTAGAACCTTGCCTTTTCTGCACATCAAGTTCGTCGAGCTGAGAATTTAACTTCGTCGACCAGAGTTCAGTGAAGTGTTTTTGGACTTAGATATTTCTGGAATGAAATGTTGAAGTAGAGTATCCAGAAATCGTCGACCTGAGAACTGGGTTCATCGAACTGAGAACTAGTTTCGTTGGGCTGAGAACTTCTAACTACTGCTAGATAACTCTTGCCAATATGGTCTAAGTTCGTCGAGCTGAGTCCACAGTTCTTCTTTAACTTCTTGACACAGCTTCTGTGGAATGTGTTGACACAAGTCCTGGTGTCAACACAATTACTTCTTGTCGTGACATAGTTGTTATTTTGATAGAAAACTGGAGTGTGTCGACACAAGTCCTGTGTGTCGACACAATTGCTGTGTGTCGACACAAGCTGGCTCCTGGTGTCGACACAGTTGATGCCGACAGATGTTCTATGTGTCGACACAAGTCCTGTGTGTCGACACAATCTGGCTTCTGGTGTCGACATAGTCTGTCTTCTGGTGTCGACATAGTTGATGTCGACAGATGTTCTATGTGTCGACACAAGTCCTGTGTGTCGACACAGTTGATGTCGACAGATGTTCTGTGTGTCGTCACAAGTCCTATGTGTCGACACAATCTGGCTTCTGGTGTCGACACAGCCTTTCTGAAGTGTCGACACAATTGCTTGAGTCTCTGGCAGTTTGTTGAAGACTGGTCCATGTGATGTTGATTCTAAGGACTTGGCCTAAACTCTAGGACACAACCATGATCCTGGTTATACCTGATGGTTCATATGATCCTAACTTAGTGAACTTAGCCCAAATCTAACTAGGGATCAACACCCTCCACCATCATCTTCCATCCATACTTCTGTATCCACTCAGACACCTTCTGAGTTCATGCCATTGGACTCTCCTTTCATTCCCTCTCTTCTGGCAATGCTTACTCCCCTCATCAAAAACCTCATAGCAGAGGCTATTTCAACCCTTGCTTCTTAAATCTCATCCCTTGCTGCTCAAATCTCTGCCCTCTCTGTCACTCCTTCTTCTGTCAGGGGACTGGCTCCAGTGACTACTGAAACCAGGAAGAGGGAGATACTCTGTGAAGAAGTAGCTCCAGCAGCAGCAGTAGCAGTAGCAGAAGCAGAAGCAACAGATGATTTGATTGATTTGATTAATTTTATTGAATCTGATATGGATTTGGATGAGACAGTCATAGATGAAATAAACACTGTTGGTGATTACGTTATAAATCACACAGTAAATATTTTGAATTTGTTAAATACCTTTGATACAGTTCATTTGAACTCTCTTCCAGAATACAGTATAAAGTCATCCATGGCTATAGTTCCTTATACTTCCCCAATAAGCCCCAAAGTTGCCATGCAACTTAAGGATAGTTTTGCTAATACAGAGGCTCCTGTTATTCCATCTCCACCAAGAGCTGATTCTTTCATTGCTTCATCCCCTCCCAGAGCCATCTCTCCTCCAACATTCATTATGGATGGTAGTCCCATGCCTGATCAGGATGAGTTGATCATGGCAGATATTGAAGAAGAAAGTAAATCAGTTGCTGAAAGAACTGATGTATATAGTTCTCCAGCTCCAGCTCCAGCTCTTCCTCCTGCTCCTCCTCAGGCGAAAAAATTGTTGATATCTGTAGAAGAATTAAAATAAATTAATGCCTTATATGATAATCCTCAGGGATCTTCTGATGATGAAGATGAGGAAGATGATTCTTCTGATGATGAGCCAAATTCCAAAAAGAAAATTTCTAAGAAAAAGAAAGCTCCTCCAGCAGCTGCTCCAAAACCAAGCCCAACTCATGATACCCCTTATTACATTCTTCAAAATATTACTCCTTACAAGGGCATGTCAGCTTGGATGTGCCTGTCCTAGAATCAGCAGAAAGACAGGAAGAAAAGTAGGAGATATTCTCCTCCTCCTCAAAGATACAAAAAAGATCCTCCTCCTCCACCACCTGCTGCTGGTGCTTCAGGAACTTCCTCTCAGAGACCTAGCCAATATCAAACTTATCAGAGACATCAGGGTAGATCCTCTTCTTACTCTGGAAGCAGCCAACACAGGTACTCCTCAGGCAAGCAGCATCAACAGCATCAACATCAACAACCTCAGCAACATCTACAACAAGCACCTGAATCTCAGAAAGCTGACAGTCCAAAAAGACCTGAATCTCCTCCTGTTCCTTTTAAGGATCCTGAGATAGCAAACACTACTATAATGGCCAGATTTCAAGAACTGATTGGATTATCAATGATAAACAAGGCCAAAGCTGATGAAAAGGATCCCTCCCAATACTCTACAATGTCCAAGTACAGGAAAGAAGAGCTAAACAGGTTTGCAAAAGCTAATAAATTCTTTATTGTTGATGATTATATGAAATTGCATCCAAAGGCTGTTGTGCCCAGGGCTACTTCCCTCAACATCATTGGAGCTGCTGATATGACCATGACAAAGAGTCAAGCAGCTAATCCAAATAGGGTAATCAAGTTCACTCAGCCCGGTGATAGAGCTAAGGAGGATAAGCAAAAGGAGTCTAAGAAGAAGAAATGAGTTTAAACTATTTAGACTTTTTGTATGTCTTAAAAACTATTTATTTACATTCTGTCATAAAGCAACATTGTATAAATATTTGCTGCATGTTTTCAATTTTCCTGCCAGATATATTTTTCCTACTTTGTGATTATTTTTATTTTTATTTTATTAGTGACCTCACCCAAATAGGGGGAGATTGTTGGATCCCTAGTTTTATTTGGGCTAAGTTCACTAATTAGGATGTTTGACCCACCTTGTATAGCCAAGGTCATGTCTTTGTGTCTTAGAGTTTAGAATAAGTCCTTAGAAACAACCATACATGGACCAGCCAACAGAGGACAATAGAAGACTCAATACTTAGAAGAAAATCAAGTTCAGACAAGTGAGTTCGACGTTCAGCTTGACGAAAGTCGTTCTCCGCTCGACGAACTCAGTGTAAATTCTCTGAGTTGAGCTCGACGATATTCGAGCTCAGTTTGACGATTTCTGGAAGCTCAACTTCAACACATTAAGTCCAGAATCCTTTCTCTGAACTTAGGTCAACGAATTTGCATTATCAGCTCGACGAACTTAGAGCACAGAATTGACAAGTTTTATCAGAAAGCAGTTAGCCGTTTTCAGGTCGACGAACTTGAATCTCAGCTCGACGAACAACATTTATCAAGTCGACGAACATGATTTCGCAGCTTGACGAACTTTGGACTCAGGTCGACGAAATCTGTTCTTTGCTCCACGAATTCTGTGCAGATCCGCACTTGGATTTTTCCTTCTTTTGTCCTTATTCTATTGCAGTAATTCCTGAATAAGCAATGCTTAATATTCTCTGAATATAACCATTAGACGCAGCATTGATTATGGTATTCATCAGGATTATTGCTTGTCGCTTTTCGATAGGATATTTGGGGAAATCGATTAATGCAGATATTCTATCCAGCTGTATTACATTCTCCAGGCCGTCAGCAATCAATGCAGACAATTCAAAAATTCAATGGAGAAATTTGACTGATCATATAAAAGAGATTTTCTCTCTTTTCAACACAAAGACAGTCCAAACCAGAAGGAGAATAAAAAGGCACACAGAGAAGATCAACAACAATAACATTCCAATCCTTCTCTGTGCAGAAAATAATTTTGTTTTCACCTTGACATTGCTGAAGAAGAAGAAGAACATTCATTCCAAATCAAGAGTCTACTTCAACCTTCACTCCAGGATTCTTCAAGGACAACAAATCACTATCAGTCAAGAAGTTCCTGGATATGTTCAAATCAAGGCTGAAGATAGAAGACCTACACCCTGAAGTAAAGCTCCAATCTTCCTGAACAACTCAATATCTCAGGGGGAGCTTTGACAACATCAAGATCCACTTGTCTTCTCAGTTGTTTTGAGAAAGAGAAGACTCCATAAATCTCTCACCCCCTCACTGTACCAAGGATTCTTTAACTCCCTTCAAAAGTTATTCCATTGGTTGCAAGTCACCTGATCAAAAGACTTGAGGTAGTTTTTGAGCACCCGATCAAAAGCTCATTGGTGGCAGTCACCTGATCAAAACCTTCTAGTGGATTCCTACCAGGGTGGTAGAAGAGTGGATGTACCCAGGTTGGGGAACCACTATAAAGTTCTTATGTCGTCTGGTTGCCCTTTTTCTTTTTGCTCTTGTTATACCTGTGATAGATTAGTTTAGTTCTGTTGTGGCTGTGTTAGGTTAAGATATATTAGGTTGCTCCTTTGCTTACTGTGTATATTAGTTGCTTTACTCTGATAATTTTATAAACAGCAAATAGTTTTTAGATACTCTATTCACCCCCCCCCCCTCTAGAGTATATCGGGAGTAACCCTCACTTTCAAAGACTCTTGATTTGTGATTGTTGTTCTTCTTCTTCTTCAGTAAGATCAAGGAGAAAACAAAGTGTTTTCTTCACAGAGAATTTCTTGAATATATTTCTGTATTTCTCTGTCTATCTCTATACTTGTTATCTCTGCTTGACTACTGCCGTATTAAAGAGAAAATCTCTTTTATATTTTACAGTTGAATTCTCCTTTGAAATTTGAATCTTAAGCATTGATTGCTGATTGTCTGGAGAATGAAAATCGGCTGTAGAATATTGTCTTTAATGCTATTCCCCAACTGTCCCAATAAATTAAGCAAGTAATTAACCTGATGAAGACCATAATTAATGCTGCCAATAACGGCTATATTAAGAGAATATGAGTATTAATTACTCAGGAAAATACTACTAAATAATGTAGAAAATAGGGACAGAAAATAAGGAAAAACTCTAAGTCAGGCTTAGACAGAAATCGTCGACCTCTGAATAGATTTCGTCGACCGGAGATCAAAGTTCGTCGAGCTGAGAAATCTTGTTCGTCGACCTGAGAAAACTTGTTCGTCGACCTGAGCTCAGTGAACCGCATTCTGGAGATAACTTGCCAATTCGGCGCTCCAAGTTCGTCGAGCTGATAATCAGTCTTCGTCGAGCTGAGTTCAATGAAAGTAATCATGAAAGAATGTGTTGAAGTTTGAACTCCAGACATCATCGACCTGAGCTCGAATATCGTCGAGCTCGACTCAGAGAATTAACTCTGAGTTAGTCGATCTTCGATCGATGCTCGTTGAGCTGAGTTCGACAAACATCGAACTTATATACAGAACTTTGATTTCTTCTAAGTCTTGAGTCAATCTGAGGTCTTCTGCTGACTGGTCCATGTAAGGTTGAACCTAATGACTCACCCTAAACTCTAGGACTCAAAACACATGACCCTAGCTATACATGGTGGTTAGACATCCTAATTAGTGAACCTAGCCCAAATCCAACTTGGGATCCAACAAAGGGGTGTCTTCCAAGAGTGCTTTTCTTTTTCCCGTCTTTAAGCTAGACGGCTATTGTTAAGAAAAAAGAAAATAAAATTTTAAATGAATGGACAACTCCCTTAATTCTCATTTGGGTCAATACGACGAAGTCGCTCGCCTGGCTACTCCTCCGCTTACTTGTTGATTTTCCTTGTTATAGCAGTTGGCTTGAAAATGTAAATTCAAATCACCTCTCCATACCTGAGGTGATTCAAATCTTTGTAGATGAGCGACAAATGGATCGGGGACAACGTTGTATTGTAACGGCTCATCTTCTTTCTGAAATTTGTTAGTTAAAGGGAAATAAAAAAGAAGCGCGTCAGAAAAATCTTCACTAGGAGGAGGTTCTTGCGAAGCTATTTGATTATGTATATGTTGATTATTTTTTAAATTAAAATCATTATCAAAAAATTTATTAATAAAATTAGGAGGCACAAAATTTTCATGAATTCGGATTCCTAAATATTTATAAGTGGTGCTTGTAAATTCATGATGAGAAGGAAAAGCGGGAGAAATAGGAGACGAAACATGTTCTTCTTCTATTTCAACCGGTGTGCCCATAATTTTAATAATTTTTTGATAAAATAATTTTTCTTCTTCGTCAGAATAAACAACTAAGAGGACACATGAAAATTCATGTTCCTTCAAAGGTGAAATATTCGAATAAGGGAAAAAATTATTAGAACATGAAAAATTTTTCATTTAAATTTTGGGGAGGAGAAAGAATTTGAATTTGCGATGATTCCTCAAAATTCAAAGAACTATTAGAAAAAATATTAATTGCTTCTAAATTTTGGGGAGGAGGATCAACCTGAAATTGTGTAAAGTCCCCAAAATTAGTAGAAAAAGATTGCAGTGCGATCAAAGTAGAATAAAAATTCGAATCTAAATAATTATTCTCATTGCTCGAGAATTTTTCCGGTTGATCTTGCGAACAAGGAAAACCAACATACGAGGTAGAAGAAAATTTATTTAAATAAAAATAATTATTCTCATTAAAACTTGAAAAAGTATTTTCATAAAAATTAGAAAGATTGGAAGAAAATATTTTCATGAAGATTTCAATAAGAATTATTATTAAAATGGGAAAAAATATTTTCATAATTATTGCAAGCAGTCGTGCACGGGGGACCCCGTGTGGGCAACATTCGTCGTAGGTGCGATATTTGTCGAGGGTGCAACATTTGTCGTGAGGACGACATTTGTCATAGGGGCGACATTTGTCGTGGGGAGACATTTGTCGTGGGAGGAGATGTTGGCCGGGGGCGACGACATTGGTCTGGGGCAGCGACAATAGTTGGGGGTGGCGACATTGTTCGGTGACGGCAACATTGGTCAGGGGCGGCGAAATTGGTCATGGGGGTGGCATTGGTCGTGGGAGGCGGCATTGATTGTTTACGATGACAATGGTCGGGGCGGAGACATTGGTCAGGGCAGCGACATTGGTTGGGGGCGGCGATATTGGTCGAGGGAGGCGACATTGGTCGGGGGAGGCGACTTTGGTCGGGAGATGCGACATTGGTCGGGGCAGTGGGGCGACGACATTGGTCAGGGGCGGCGACATTAGTGGGGCAGCGACATTGGTGGGGGCAGGGAGATTGGTCGTGGGTGGCGACAATGGACGAGTGCGGTGATATTGTTTGTCTGTGAAAACATTTGTTGAGGGCAGCAAAATTCATCGGGGGCAGAGGCATGGTAAGGGGTAGCGACATTAGTCATGTGACGACATATGTCGTGGGGGCGCCATTGGTCTGGGGACGACATTGGTCGTGGGGGCGACATTGTTCGTGGGTGCGACATTTATCATGGCGGCGACATTTGTCGTGAGGGAGACATATGTCGGAGGAGAGAGGTGACATCGATCGTGGTCGGCAACACCAGTCGTGGGCGGCGACATCGGCCGTGGGCGGCGACAACAGCCAGGGGCGGCGACAACAGTTGTGGGAGGCGACATCGATCGTGGGCGGCGATATCAGTCATGGGCGGCGACATCGGTCGTGGGCGGCGACATCACCGTCAGTGCTCATTTGGTTAATCACAAAAAGTACAAAAAAAGCATCAGCAATCTACGCACTGGAACATGTGCACGACCATGCTAACTGTGTGTGTACGTGTGTGTAAAAATGCATATTGTCCCAAAAGAGCCTTAACATAGACAAAAATGATTGTTTCTATTAGATTGTCGGATGAGTTTATATGATCTTGAAGGAAATAACTCAATTCTTTGATACAGTGAGAAAAAGAATACAAATTCTAGAAATGTGGAAAGTGTTCAAATCAAAATTTAATATATGATTCCCCCCCCCCCCACACACAGACACACTCACAAATAAACGCTCAGATGTCTTCCAAAATCCTCCATGGAGAGGTACTACACTCATTTAATGATATCCAGCCATTCCAATTTCAACAATGATAGTATGGGTTGACTAATAAGAATCCAAGTACTGGGCCATCCTCAATACTATTACCATTGCTCGTGGCTTATCCATGAATCTTCATTTCCTTTCTCAAAAGAAAAAAAATATAATAGCACATAAAGCTTTAACAACAAATATTGATTCAGTGAGTAAAAGAATACAAATTTTGGGGGGACAGAGTTAGAGCCCTAACTTTGGGAACTCCTGAATTAGTGTCTCAACAACATTCCTCTATTCAAAAGATTAATGGAAAAGTTAATTAATCACCGTCAATGCTCATTTAGTCAATCACAAAAAAGTGCAAAAGAAAATCATCAGCATTCTACGCACTGGAAGAAGCTTGTCATGCCAGTACCCCAACAAATATGAGAAAGGCAAAGATTGTTGATCAGCCCAATGGCGAATTACTCCAAGTAGGCAAACCTATGAGCATTGGCTCGTAAAAGTGATATATTGTTATAACTTCAAAACTTTCATAAATAATAAGCAGCTAACTTCCGGAATTTAGCAAAACTATAACGAAGAAGAATAAAATGTCATTGAAACAATTCGATGCAACATAAGCTTGTAGACAAAGAAATATTTCAAGTTTAAATATTCTGAAGAATTTGGTAGCAGGAATGATTATTTCATCGCAAGAAAATCTTTTCAAAGCTAGGAGTTATAAAACAACAATGAGCCCATACGCAAGAAAATGTTTGCATCAACTTAATGTGTTAATTAAGCATTCATCGAGAATCTTTGATAGTTTTGCAAATGTCGTTAAGCTTAGGCTTGGACTTTTGGCTTAAGATTTGGCATTCTGTGCAAAATTTTCAAATTTTTGAACCAAAAGTGGGGGTTCTGGACTTGAATTTTCGCCAACTGCTACATAACATAATAAAAGTTCAAGTTCTTCCAAGTAATTTCATTCACCTCTTGCTCATGAAAAGTGGGTATTCCTATAAAACAACAATGAGCATATCGCTGCAATCAGGACGAAGAAGACAAAAATGCGGAAGACCTAAGCCGGGTAGAAGAATGCGTACAGGCTCTCACGATCAGGAGGAAGAAGGTGTATCGTGATTTTAAGGCTCTGAATAGTGTAGGAAATGATTAAAGTGTTCAAATCAAAATCAAAATTTAATATATGATTTCGCCACGCACCCCCCCCCCCCCCCCCCCCCCCGCAAAGAAAGGCTCAGATGTCTTCCAAAATCCTCCATGGAGAGGTACTACTCTCATTCAATGATATCCAGCCATTCCAATTTCAACAATGATAGTATGTGTTGCCTAATAAGAATCCAAGTACTGGGCCATCCTCAGTACTTTTACCATTGCTTGTGGCTTATCCATGAATCTTCATTGCCTTTCTCAAAAGAAAAAAATATAATAACACATAAAGCTTTGACAGAAAATATTGATACAGTGAGTAAAAGAATACAAATTTTGGGCGGACAGAGTTGAGCCCTAACTTTGGGAGCTCCTGAATTAGTGTCTCAACAACATTCCTCTATTCAAAAGATAAATGGAAAAGTTAATTAATCACCGTCAATGCTCATTTGGTCAATCACAAAAAAGTGCAAAAGAAAATCATCAGCATTCTACGCATTGGAAGTAGCTTGCCACGCCAGAACCCCAATAAATATGAGAAAGGTAAAGATTGTTGATCAGCCCAATGGATGATCACTCCAAGTAGGCAAACCTATGAGCATTGGCTCCTAAAAGTGATATATTGTTATAACTTCAAAACTTTCATAAATAATAAGCAGCTAACTTCAAGAATTTAGCAAAACTATAATGAAGAAGAATAAAATGTCATTGAAGCCATTCGATGCAACATAATCTTATAGACGAAGCAATTTTTCAAGTTTAAATATTCTGAAGAATTTGTTACCGGAATGATTATTTCATCGCAAGAAAATGTTTTGAAAGCTAGGAGTTATAAAACAACAATGAGCCCATAAGCAAGAAAATGTTTGCATCAACTTAATGTGTTAATTATTCTTTCATCGAGAATCTTTGATAGTTTTGCAAATGTCGTTAGGCTTAGGCTTGGCCTTTTGGCTTAAGATTTGGCATTCTATGCAAAGTTTTCACATTTTTGAATCAAAAGTGGGGGTTCTGGACTTGAATGTTCACCAACTACTACATATCATAATAAAAGTTCAAGTTCTTCCAAGTAATTTCATACACCTCTTGCTCAAGAAAAGTGGGGATTCCTATAAAACAACAATGAGCATATCGCTGCGATTAGGAGGAAGAAGCCAAAAATGCGGAAGACCTAAGCCGGGAAGAAGAAGGCGTACGGGCTCTTGCGATTGGGAGGAAGAAGGTGTATTGCGATTTTGAGGCTGTGAATAGTATAGGAAACGATTATTGGTATATTTATTCAGCCCCAATCCGAAAAAAGACCAAAATACCCCCAAATTAACTCAACAAAACAGTTTTTATGAGGGCATTTTTATATTAAAATGTTACACAATATTACACCACCCCCTCATTAGGTCCTCCATTATAGTATAAAGAAAACATAAGAAAAATATTTGTTGTAGCAAGGTGGAAAGTGTTCAAATCAAAATTTAATATATGATTCCCCCCCCCCCCACAAAGAAACGCTCAGATGTCTTCAAAACTCCACCATGGAGAGGTACTACTTTCATTCAATGATATCCAACCATTCCAATTTCAACAATGATAGTATGTGTTGCATAATAAGAATCCAAGTATTGGGCCATCCTCAATACTATTACCATTGCTCATGGCTTATCCATGAATCGTCATTGCCTTTCTCAAAAGAACAAAAATAATAGCACATAAATCTTTGACAATAAATATTGATACAGAAATATTATCATAAACAGGATATTTTGAATAAATATAACACATATAAAAAACTGCAAGCCTCAAGAGATAAAAATTGTGCTATTCCAATTTTACCCCCTTTCGTTGGAGCACGTTTGCTTGAGCCTGCATTAACAAAAAAATTGTCGTGCCCACTAACGGCGGTTGACCTGCCGATGGGGTGACCTGGCCCATCGTCGGGCTCTTCGTTGGGATCAAAATTAACCTAATGGATATGGACTTGAGGTGCACAAAGCAAGAGAAGGGGAGAACAAATAAGAAATCCCCACTTTTCATGAGCAGAGGTGAATGAAATTACTTGGAAGAACTTGAACGTTATTATGTTAATGTAGCAGTTGGCGAACATTCAAGTCCAGAACCCCAACTTTTGATTCAAAATTGTGAAAACTTTGCACAAAATGCCAAATCTTAAGCCGAAAGGCCAATCCTAAGCCTAACGACATTTGCAAAAGTATCAAAGATGCTCGATGAAAGATTAATTAACACAAATTAAGTTGATGCAAACGTACAGATTCAAAGATGCTCCCCAAAGGCTTCGTTAATTAGGAGGAAGAAGCCAAGCAGCGCCATTAGGAGTAAGAAAACCAAGATGCTCGACAAAGACTTGAGGTGCACTAACCTGCGAATGCTGCCATTAGGAGTAAAAATACCAAAATACGCCAAGATTAACCCACCAAAATTGTTTTTATGAGGACATTTTTGGATTTACATGTTACACCACCCCCTCATTAGTGGTTTTCTTATGTAATAAAGATAACATAAGAATAATATCAGTTGTAGCAAGGTGGAAAGCGTTCAAACCAAAATTTATATATGATTCCCCCCCCCCACACACACACACAAAGAAAGGATCAGATGTCTTCCAAAATCCTCCATGGAGAGGTACTACTCTCAATACCATTTCAATTTCAACAATGATAGTATGGGTTGCCTAATAAGATTCCAAGTACAGGGCCATCCTCAATACTATTACCAATGCTCATGGTTTATCCATGAATCGTCATTGCCTGTCTCAAAAGAAAAGAATTAATAGCACATAAAGCTTTGACAATAAATATTGATACAGAAATATGATCATAAACAAGATATTCTATAACCCAGATAAAAAAACTGCAAGCCTCAAGAGATCAAAATTGTGTTATTCCGATTTTACCCCATTTCATTGGCGCATGTTCGCTTGAGCCTAAATTAACAAAAAAATAAAACTTGAGGTGCGCAAAGCAAGAGAAGGAGAGAACAAATTAGGAATCCCCACTTTTCATGAGCAAGAGGTGAATGAAATTACTTGGAAGAACTTGAACTTTTATTATATTATGTAGCAGTTGGCAAACATTCAAGTCCAGAAATTCCACTTTTAATTCAAAATTGTGAAAATTTTGCACAGAATGCCAAATATTAAACCAAAAGGCCAAGCCTAAGCCTAACGACATTTACAAAACTATCAAAGATGCTCGATGAAAATGCACAGATTAAGTTGATGCAAATGTACAGATTCAAAGATGCTCGATAAAGGCTTCATTAATTAGGAGGAAGAAGCCAAGCAGCGCCATTAGGAGGAAGAAGACCTAACATGTGAATGTTATGTAGTAGTTGGCAAACATTCAAGTCCAGAACTCCCACTTTTAATTCCAAAATGTGAAAATTTTGCAAAGAATGTCAAATCTTAAACCAAAAGGCCAAGCCTAAGCCTAACGACATTTACAAAACTATCAAAGATGCTTGATGAAAATGTACAGATTAAGTTGATGCAAATGTACAGATTCAAAGATGCTCGATAAAGGCTTCGTTAATTAGGAGGAAGAAGCCAAGCAGCGCCATTTGGAGGAAGAAGACCTAACCTGCGAATGTTGCCATTAGGAGTAAGAAGACCGAACCTTGTAGAGGCGGCAATCGTTGCTACAGGGAGGAACAAGCCAAGCAGTGCCATTAGGAGGAAGAATACCTAACCTGCGAATGTTGCCATTAGGAGTAAGAACATCGAACCTTGCGTATGCGCCAATCGCTGCTATGGTGAGGAAAAAGCCATGCGGCGCCATTAGGAGGAAGAAGACCTAACCTGCGGAGGCGCCCATTTCTGTTATCGGAAGGAAGAAGCCAAAAATGCGGAAGACCTAAGTCGGGAAGAAGAAGGCGCCACTATGGGGAGGAAGAGGCCAAGCAGCACCATTAGGAGGAAGAAGACCTAACCTGCGGAGGCACCCATTTCTGTGATCGGGAGGAAGAAGCCAAAACTGCGGAAGACCAAAGCCGGGAAGAAGAAGGCGTATGGGCTCTCACGATTGGGAGGAAGAAGGTGTATCGTGATTTTGAGAGTCAGAATAGTGTAGGAAACGATTAAAGGTACATTTATTAAGCCCCAATCCGGAGAAAAAGACCAAAATACCCCGAAATTAACTTAACAAAACAGTTTTTATGAGGGCATTTTTGTATTAAAATGTTACACAATGTTACACCACCACCTCATTAAGTCCTCCATTATAGTATAAAGATAAAAATTATTTTCATATGAAAAATTATGATAGTAATTATGAATATGACATTCCTCATTTCAATGGGGAGCACCACAATAATAACATGAAATTCTTCGCTTTCGAGCTGCTTCCAAAAGAAGTACTTTTTTTGAAGCTCGACAACCTTAGCGACCAATTCTGATAACATTATTAAGAAAAATTAAACACCCTTTACTTAATATAAGTGAATTTTAAAAAAAGGTAAAAAGATAAATGGGATAGAGAAAAATAGAGTGATAAAATTAATAAAATTTGTGCTTTCTAAATATCAACAAAAATAGCACCCCGGCAAAGACGCCAAAAACTTGATGAAGATTTTATAGTTTAAAATTAATTTCAAGCTAAAATTCAGAAATAGACTAGTGTACCTATCGAAATATAGTATAGAAATTGTCATATTTAGACTCAGGGACTGTTGAGTTCTCATACTCACGCAAATTAATATTATTTTATCGGATAATAAAAAGAGTGAATTTAAACTATAGCTTGAAAATGAACTAAAAGATAACACTTGATCTAGACTCACTTTAAGATAAGCCTTTAATAAAAGCAAACTTCTAAATTACCTACTTCGACCGTGGAGATTCCTAAATTACAAAAGTGCCTCTCTCGAGAATACGCTCTCGACTAAACTTAGCTTGATTGATTAAGTCCTCTCGGCCAATCAAAACCCCTAAGCTTGCCTTATGCGATGAACCCCGTTATTGGATTTGACTCCAATCCGGAAGATCCATGTCATCCTCTATCGAGGAGTGCATGCGGCTCCTTCTACCTTTGAGTGATCTACTCGTATCCACAACCTCTCGATAAATCTAGGATACAGATCTAAAATAGAAATCGAAGTAAATAAATCAAAGATAGATCGATTCGATAACAATAGAGTTTGACAAAAAGAAGATTATTTTATTCTAAAGGTTGTCATGATCAAGTGCTAATGAAATTAGCTACTTGACATGAAAAGTGGGATACATGAAAAGATAAATAAAGACATGCTTGAGATAAAAGTGCTAGAATTAAAGGTTAACAAACTATGAAATTGAAAAGTACATAAAGGAAATGCATGAAAACAACAAAATAAGCTACTAAAAGTACTCTTAGATGCCCCGTAAACTTCTGGCTTTGTTTGGAATTTATAGGAAAATTTCTGGAATGTCATGCCCCTAGGTCACGCCCGTGACCTAGGGCGTATAAGGCTCGAAACCATCGTCTTAAATGCTCGGGAACGTTGGGAGGAAACCGACAAAATTCATCATTTTGCTGGCCACTCCCCTCGGTCACTCCCGTGACCTAGGGCGTGTAAAGTTTGTTACTGAAAATAGCGGGAAGGAGAAACTGCAAGAGTTAATCTAGCGGTTGCTGGACGGGTCACGCCCATAGGTCACGCCGGTGACCTAAGGCGTGTAAGCTTGAACACTCTACAATGGAAACTACTGATTGATGATCGAGTAATGCCGGGGAGTCACTCCTATGTTTCATGCCAGTGACTAATATGTCACGCCCGTGTCTAGTGCGTGTAAAATAAAACCAGCATGGCATTGAGTGCTGGAGCTCCTATTGGCGGCATGACCCGTGTAGGTTGGTCACGCCCATATCACGTCCCTATCACACCCGTGACTTGGGGCATGTAACTTTAATTGACGTGGAATGACGATGGATCAACACCTGGAGGTCACAACCCGTAACTATGGTCACCCTAATTTCACTAATATACTTGGATAACAAAATTATTACTTAAATCATTTGTTAAAAAAATCAACTCCAAATATTCTAAAACTTCTTGAGGGGGTTTACTTTCACTAAATAATTGCATGTATAATATTTCACTGGATTTGACCAACCCAATCTTGCTAAATTCACAAAATACACCTTTTTGGCTAAACACACACCGCATCAAATACAACAAGACATCTTGCAAGTGGGATTCACCAGCCTACTGGTTTCTAAAGGATCTGAAATTTTTCCCAGGGCCTTATACCTCCTTAATGAATCTTTCACCAATATCTGGGGTTAAAATAATTATTTTTCATCAAAATATTTCAGTTTTATGAAAAAACACCATTTACCTAAACCTATATGGAAAGTGTTCAAATCAAAATTTAATATATGATTCCCCCCCCCCCCCACAAAGAAAGGCTTAGATGTCTTCCAAAATCCTCCATGGAGAGGTACTACTCTCATTTAATGATATTCAACCATTCCAATTTTAACAATGATAGTATGGGTTGACTAATAAGAATCCAAGTACTGGGCCATCCTCAATACTATTACCATTGCTCGTGGCTTATCCATGAATCTTCATTGCCTTTGTCAAAAGAAAAAAAATATAATAGCACATAAAGCTTTGACAACAAATATTGATTCAGTGAGTCAAAGAATACAAATTTTGGGGGGACAGAGTTAGAGCCCTAACTTTGGGAGCTCCTTAATTAGTGTCTCAACAACATTCCTCTATTCAAAAGATTAATGGAAAAGTTAATTAATCACCGTCAATGCTCATTTGGTCAACCACAAAAAAGTGCAAAAGAAAATCATCAGCATTCTACGCACTGGAAGAAGCTTGCCACGCCAGTACCCCAACAAATATGGGAAAGGCAAAGATTGTTGATCAGCCCAATGGCTGATTACTCCAAGTAGGCAAACCTATGAGCATTGGCTCCTAAAAGTGATATATTGTTATAACTTCAAAACTTTCATAAATAATAAGCAGCTAACTTCAGGAATTTAGCAAAACTATAACGAAGAAGAATAAAATGTCATTGAAACCATTCGATGCAACATAAGCTTGTAGACAAAGAAATATTTCAAGTTTAAATATTCTGAAGAATTTGGTAGCAGGAATGATTATTTCGTCGCAAGAAAATCTTTTCAAAGCTAGGAGTTATAAAACAACAATGGGCCCATATGCAAGAAAATGTTTGCATCAACTTAATGTGTTAATTACGCTTTCATCTAGAATCTTTGATAGTTTTGCAAATGTCGTTAGGCTTAGGCTTGGACTTTTGGCTTAAGATTTGGCATTCTGTGCAAAAGTTTCACATTTTGAACCAAAAGTCGGGGTTCTGGACTTGAATGTTCGCCAACTGCTACATAACATAATAAAAGTTCAAGTTCTTCCAACTAATTTCATTCACCTCTTGCTCATGAAAAGTGGGGATTCCTATAAAACAACAATGAGCATATCGTTGCAATCGGGACGAAGAAGCCAAAAATGCGTAAGACCTAAGCCGGGTAGAAGAAGGCATACAAGATCTCACGATTGGGAGGAAGAAGGTGTATCGCGATTTTGAGGCTGTGAATAGTGTAGGAAACGATTAAAATGTTCAAATCAAAATCAAAATTTAATATATGATTCCCCCCCCCCCCCCCCCCCCCCGCAAAGAAAGGCTCAGATGTCTTCCAAAATCCTCCATGGATAGGTACTACTCTCATTCAATGATATCCAGCCATTCCAATTTCAAAAATGATAGTATGTGTTGCCTAATAAGAATCCAAGTACTGTGCCATCCTCAATACTTTTACCATTGCTCGTGGCTTATCCATGAATCTTCATTGCCTTTCTCAAAAGAAAAAAAAATACAATAGCACATAAAGCTTTGACAACAAATATTGATATAATGAGTAAAAGAATACAAATTTTGGGCGGACAGAGTTGAGCCCTAACTTTGGGAGCTCCTGAATTAGTGTCTCAACAACATTCCTCTATTCAAAAGATAAATGGAAAAGTTAATTAATCACCATCAATGCTCATTTGGTCAATCACAAAAAAGTGCAAAAGAAAATCATCAGCATTCTACGCATTGGAAGAAGCTTGCCACGCCAGTACCCCAACAAATGTGAGAAAGGCAAAGATTGTTGATCAGCCTAATGGTTGATTACTCCAAGTAGGCAAACCTATGAGCATTGGCTCCTAAAAGTGATATATTGTTATAACTTCAAAACTTTCATAAATAATAAGCAGCTAACTTCAATAATTTAGCAAAACTATAACGAAGAAGAATAAAATGTCATTGAAGCCATTCGATGCAACATAAGCTTGTAGACGAAGCAATTTTTCAAGTTTAAATATTCTGAAGAATTTGTATAGGAATGATTATTTCATCGCAAGAAAATGTTTTGAAAGCTAGGAGTTATAAAACAACAATGAGCCCATAAGCAAGAAAATGTTTGCATCAACTTAATGTGTTAATTAAGCTTTCATGGAGAATATTTGATAGTTTTGCAAATGTCGTTAGGCTTAGGCTTGGCCTTTTGGCTTAAGATTTGGCATTCTATGCAAAGTTTTCACATTTTTGAATCAAAAGTGGGGGTTCTGGACTTGAATGTTCGCCAACTACTACATAACATAATAAAAGTTCAAGTTCTTCCAAGTAATTTCATACACCTCTTGCTCATGAAAAGTGGGGATTCCTATAAAACAACAATGAGCATATCACTGCGATTGGGAGGAAGAAGCCAAAAATGCGGAAGAACTAAGCCGGGAAGAAGAAGGCGTACGGGCTCTCGCAATTGGGAGGAAGAAGGTGTATCGCGATTTTGAGGTTGGGAATAGTGTAGGAAACGATTAAAGGTATATTTATTAAGCCCCAATCCGAAAAAAAGCCAAAATAACCCCAAATTAACTCAACAAAACAGTTTTTATCAGGGCATTTTTATATTAAAATGTTACACAATATTACACCATTCCCTCATTAGGTCCTCCTTTATAGTATAAAGATAACATAAGAATAATATTTGTTGTATCAAGGTGGAAAGTGTTCAAATAAAAATTTAATATATGATTTCTTCCCCCCCCCCCCCCCCACCCACAAAGAAAGGCTCAGATGTCTTCCAAAATCCTCCATGGAGAGGTACTACACTCATTCAATGATATCCAACCATTCAAATTTCAACAATGATAGTATGGGTTGCCTAATAAGAATCCAAGTATTGGGCCATCCTCAATACTATTACCATTGCTCATGGCTTATCCATGAATCGTCATTGCCTTTCTCAAAAGAAAAAAAAATAATAGCACATAAAGCTTTGACAATAAATATTGATATAGAAATATTATCATAAACAGAATATTTTGAATAAAAATAACACATAAAAAACTGCAAGCCTCAAGAGATAAAAATTGTGCTATTCCAATTTTACCCCCTTTCATTGAAGCATGTTTGCTTGAGCCTGCATTAACAAAAACATTGTCGTGCCTACTAACGGCGGTTGAGCTGCCGATGGGGTGACGTGGCCCATTGTCGGGCTCTTCGTTGGGATCAAAATTAACCTGATGAATATGGACTTGAGGTGCACAAAGCAAGAGAAGGAGAGAACAAATAAGGAATCCCCACTTTTCATGAGCAGAGGTGAATGAAATTACTTGGAAGAACTTGAACTTTTATTATGTTAATGTATCAGTTGGCGAACATTCAAGTCCAGAACCCCAACTTTTGATTCAAAAATGTGAAAACTTTGCACAAAATGCCAAATCTTAAGCCAAAAGTCCAATCCTAAGCCGAACGACATTTGCAAAACTATCAAAGATGCTTGATGAAAGATTAATTAACACAAATTAAGTTGATGGAAACATACAGATTCAAAGATGCTCCCCAAAGGCTTCGTTAATTAGGAGGAAGAAGCCAAGCAGTGCCATTAGGAGTAAGAAAACGAAGATGCTCGACAAAGAATTGAGGTGCACTAACCTGCGAATGTTGCCATTAGGAGTAAAAATACCAAAATACCCCAAGATTAACCCACCAAAACTGTTTTTATGAGGACATTTTTGGATTTAAATGTTACACCACCCCATCATTAGTGGTTTCCTTATATAATAAAGATAACATAAGAATAATATTAGTTGTAGCAAGGTGGAAAGCGTTCAAACCAAAATTTAATATATGATTCCCCCCCCCCCACACACACACACAAAGAAAGAACCAGATGTCTTCCAAAATCCTCCATGGAGAGGTACTACTCTCAATACCATTTCAATTTCAACAATGATAGTATGGGTTGCCTAATAAGAATCCAAGTACAGGGCCATCCTCAATACTATTACCATTGCTCATGGTTTATCCATGAATCGTCATTGCCTTTCTCAAAAGAAAAGAATTAATAGCACATAAAGCTTTGACAATAAATATTGATACAGAATTATGATCATAAACAAGATATTCTATAACCCAGATAAAAAACCTGCAAGCCTCAAGAGATCAAAATTGTGTTATTCCAATTTTACCCCATTTCATTGGCGCATGTTCGCTTGAGCCTACATTAACAAAAAAAATAAAACTTGAGGTGCAAAAAGCAAGAGAAGGAGAGAACAAATTATGAATCCACACTTTTCATGAGCAAGAGGTGAATGAAATTACTTGGAAGAACTTGAACTTTTATTATATTATGTAGCAGTTTGCAAACATTCAAGTCCAGAACTACCGCTTTTAATTCAAAAATGTGAAAATTTTGCACAGAATGCCAAATCTTAAACCAAAAAGCCAAGCCTAAGCCTAACGACATTTACAAAACTATCAAAGATGCTCGATGAAAATGCACAGACTAAGTTGATGCAAATGTACAGATTCAAAGATGCTCAATAAATGCTTCGTTAATTAGGAGGAAGAAGCCAAGCAGCGCCATTAGGAGGAAGAAGACCTAACCTGTGAATGTTATGTAGCAGTTGGCAAACATTCAAGTCCAGAACTCCCACTTTTAATTCAAAAATGTGAAAATTTTGCACAGAATGCCAAATCTTAAACCAAAAGGCCAAGCATAACCTAACGACATTTACAAAACTATCAAAGATGCTCGATGAAAATGTACAGATTAAGTTGATGCAAATGTACAGATTCAAAGATGCTCGATAAAGGTTTCGTTAATTAGGAGGAAGAAGCCAAGCAGCGCCATTTGGAGGAAGAAGACCTAACCTGCGAATGTTTCCATTAGGAGTAAGAAGAACGAACCTTGCAGCGGCACCAATCGCTGCTACAGGGAGGAACAAGCCAAGAAGTGCCATTAGGAGAAAGAATACCTAACCTCCGAATATTGCCATTAGGAGTAAGAATAGTGAACCTTGCGTATGATCCAATCTCTGCTATGGTGAGGAAAACGCCATACGGCGCCATTAGGAGGAAGAAGACCTAACCTGCGGAGGCGCCCATTTCTGTGATCGGGAGGAAGAAGCCAAAAATGCGGAAGACCTAAGTCGGGAAGAAGAAGGCGCCACTATGGGGAGGAAGAAGCCAAGCAGCGCCATTAGGAGGAAGAAGACCTAACCTGCGGAGGAACCCATTTCTGTGATTGGGAGGAAGAAGCCAAAAATGCGGAAGACCAAAGCTGGGAAGAAGAAGGTGTATGGGCTCTCACGATTGGGAGGAAGAAGGTGTATCACGATTTTGAGATTCGGAATAGTGTAGAAAACGATTAAAGGTACATTTATTAAGCCCCAATTCGGAAAAAAAGACCAAAATACCCCGAAATTAACTCAACAAAACAGTTTTTATGAGGGCATTTTTGTATTAAAATGTTACACAATGTTACACCACCACCTCATTAAGTCCTCCATTATAGGATAAAGATAAAAATTATTTTCATATGAAAAATTATGATAGTAATTATGAATATGACATTCCTCAATTCAATGGGGAGCACCACAATAATAACATGAAATTCTTCGCTTTCGAGCTGCTTCCAAAAGAAGTCCTTTTTTTGAAGCTCGACAACCTTAGCGACCAATTCTGATAACATTATTCAGAAAAATTAAACACCCTTTACTTAATATAAGTGAATTTAAAAAAAAGGTAAAAAGATAAATGGGATAGAGAAAAATAGAGTGATAAAATTAATAAAATTTGTGCTTTCTAAATATCAACAAAAATAGCACCCCGGCAACGACGCCAAAAACTTGATGAAGAGTTTATAGTTTTTAAATTAATTTCAAGCTAAAATTCAGAAATAGACAAGTGTACCTATCGAAATATAGTATAGAAATTGTCATATTTAGACTCAGGGACTGTTGAGTACTCATACTTACGCAAATTAATATTATTTTATCGGATAATTAAAAGAGTGAATTTAAACTATAGCTAGAAAATAAACTAAAAGATAACACTTGATCTAGACTCACTTTAAGATAAACCTTTAATAAAAGCAATCTTCTAAATTACCTACTTCGACCGTGGAGATTCCTAAGGTACAAAAGCGTCTCTCTCGAGAATACGCTCTCGACTAAACTTAGCTTGATCGATTAAGTCCTATCGGCCAGTCGAAACCCCTAAGCTTGCCTTATGCGATGAACCCCGCTATTGGATTTGACTCCAATCCGGAAGATCCATGTCATCCTCTCTCATGGAGTGCATGCAGTTCCTTCTACCTTTGAGTGATCTACTCGTATCCACAACCTCTCAGTAAATCTAGGATACAGATCTAAAATAGAAATCGAAATAAATAAATCAAAGATAGATCGAATCGATAACGATAGAGTTTGACAAAAAGAAGATTATTTTATTCTAAACGTTGTCATGATCAAGTGCTAATGAAATTAGCTACTTGACATGAAAAGAGGGATATATGAAAAGATAAATAAAGATATGCTTGAAATAAAAGTGCTAGAATTAAAGGTTAACAAACTATGAAATTGAAAAGTACATAAAGGAAATGCATGAAAACAACAAAATATGCTACTAAAAGTACTCTTAGATGCCCCCTAAGCTTCTGGCTTTGTTTGGAATTTATAGGAAAATTTCTGGAATGTCATGCCCCTAGGTCACGCCCGTGACCTAGGGCATATACGGCTCGAAACCATCATCTTAAATGCCCGGGAACGTTGGGAGGAAACCGACAAAATTCATCATTTTGCGGGTCACGCCCCTCGGTCACTCCCGTGACCTAGGGCATGTAAAGTTTGTTACTGAAAATAGCAGGAAGGAGAAACTGCGGGAGTTAATCTGGCGGTTGCTGGACAGGTCATGCCCATAGTTCATGTCGGTGACCTAAGGCGTGTAAGCTTGAACACTCTGCAATGGAAACTACTGATTAATGATCGAGTAACTTCGGGGAGTCACTCCTATGTTTCACGCCAGTGACCAATATGTCACGCACGTGTCTAGTGCGTGTAAAACAAAACCGGCGTGGCAATGAGTGCTGGAGTTCCTATTGGCGGCATGCCCCGTGTAGGTTGGTCACGCCCCTATCACGTCCCTGTCACGCCCGTGACATGGGGCATGTAACTTTAATTGACGTGGAATGGCGGCGGATCAACACCTGGAGGTCACAACCCGTAACTATGGTCACCCTAATTTCACTAATATACTTGGATAACAAAATTATTACTTAAATCATTTGTTAAAAAAATCAACTCCAAATATTCTAAAACTTCATGAGGGGGTGTACTTTCACTAAATAATTGCATGTGTAATATTTCACTGGATTTGGCCAACCCAATCTTGCTAAATTCAAAAAATACACCTTTTTGGGTAAACACACACCACATCAAATACAACATGACATCTTGCAAGTGGGATTCACCAGCCTACTTGTTTCTAAAGGATCACAAATTTTTCCCAGGGCCTTATACCTCCTTAATAAATCTTTCACCAATATTTGGGGTTAAAATAATTATTTTTCATCAACATATTTCAGTTTTATGAAAAATCACCATTTACCTAAACCTATATGAAAATGTAGTCCAAAATTCCCATTTTTGGACTGTAGATGTATATAGGGTATATTCTTATTATAGCATGGAGACCGGATGGTCTGGAGGTTTGTCTGGCGGTCTGGCAGCTTCTCCTAGCGCCTTGGTAGCCGGGCTGTTGCTGATTGGTGTCTGACGTTCTGGTGGCTTGTCTCTGGCGACTTGAAGATATTGTCGGGTTGCCTTCTGCACATTGTAGTTACCGTGCGGTTTGTTTAACCGCGCGGCTTATGAGGCTTGTATAGATGCTTGTTAGTGTAACTTTTAGTCCCACATTGCTTATTTGTAATCTCTCTTCTCTCCTCCATTCTATAAAATGGAGGTCATACCTTTGTAATAGATACCTTTTTGGATAATAAAAATTTTATTGCTCACAATTTACGGTCTACTTGTTTTCTATTCCCACATTGCTTGACCTTCTTCTCATGACCTGTCTTTGCAACTTGTTTCTTCCGCCTATTTGCGCCCTATTCGCGCGGTTTATTTCTATCCTTGTCATTGCACTTGGTGGGCATGACCTCTCTGATTCCCCTTTCTTCTCGCCGCGACCTGTTCTTAAGTCATCGTGACCTGTTCTTCTTACCGTGACCTGTGCTTAGTCTCTGCGCCCTCCATTTCTAGCCCCTCTTCTTATTAAGTCGTCGTGACCTGTTATTAAGTCATCGTGACCTGTTATTATTGTCGCGACCTGTTCCTAACTTGCCGCGACCTGCTCTTCTTGCCGCGCCCTGTGCTTAGTCACCGCGCCCTCCTTTACTAGCAGTGACTTGTTCTTCTCTCTACTCTCCTCTATGGCAACCTTCGATATCTCTACCACCACTACTCCCATTACCGCTCCTCCACCTACTCCTCCTACTCCTTCGAGAAACCTTGGCACCGTTTCCAAACTCATCGGTCCTAACTACCCGGACTAGAGTGTCTCCTTCACCGTCCTTCTCCGCTCTCAATGCAAATGTCGTCATTTCACTAATGACCCTCCTCCGCAAGACTCACTTCGCTTTTATGATTGGGATGTCAGCGACACTCTTATCCGCACATGGCTGGCTAACAGTCTATCTGATGAATGCCTACACGTCATCCGTCATGATGAAATGGTCAAGGCTGCTTGTCTTCATCTTGCCGCTCTCTACTCCAAGGGGGCTTAGATGTCTCGGATCTATACTCTGTATGAGGACCTCTTTGCCCTTACCTCCATGTCTCCACCTGCTGCTTACCAACAAGTTTAGGCTCTCGGAGCCTAAATTCTCCAGAATCGCCCCATCTCCGCAAATCTGGCTGAGCAACACAAACACTTCCAAGAGCTTCTAGTTGTGTGCTATCTTCTGCGACTTCCAGAGTCTTATGACTTGATCCGTCAACAGATCCTTGGCAAGGCAAAGTCTCACACGCTAGATTTCACTGCTGCTCGTATAGCTGCAGCCACCTCTCTATTACAACGTCTGTTGTTATCCTCCCCTCCTCAACCAGACAACTACGCTCACCAAAATCAGCAAAGTAGCTCGGGTGGCGGCAACACCCATCCGGCGAATGCGGTGCTTCCCGCTTTCTCTGTTCTCACTATAGCCACACCGGCCACATGGTTGATCGATGCTGGAAGAAGCATCCTTATCTTCAAACATCTGGGGATGCTTCCACCTCCTCTTCGAAGTTGTCCACCTCCGTGATCACGTCTTTAGGTAGTGCCCACGTCGCTACTCTAGGTAAATGGCTGATCGACTCTGGTGCTACCAATCATATTACCGACAATTCTCAATATTTTTCTCTCCTAGAACAACATGATTGGTTGCCCCGGTCTTTATTGTGGATGACTCTCCCTCACCGGTCAATTTAATAGGAGTGGTTTAAGTCACTCTGTCTCTTTGCTTAGCGGACACCCTCTATGTGCCCAAGTTCCCTTGCAATTTGTTATCTGTTACTTCTCTTTGCAAGCAACTATAGTGCTCTGTCACATTCACTTCTACTACTTGTTCTTTTCAGAATCCGGGCTCCAAACGGACGATTGCTACTGGTACTGAGAGCTGCGACCTCTACTTCCTCGACAACGTTCCGCGCTGTCCGCCTCCTCCTCCTCTTATACTGATCTTCTCTAGTGGCTCATTCGTCTTGCTCATGCTCCTCCATGACTTTTTCGTCAGCTTCTGCCCCACCTTCCTCCGTAGAGTCCTCCTCTCAATTGTGACTCAAGTCAGCTTGGCAAGTATCACCTCTCCTCCTTCCCATTGAAGCAAGGTCGTGGATCTTCCCGACCGTTTGATCTTGTTCACTCTGACATCTGTGGTCCTGCTCCTACCCTCACCATAGGTCGGGGTAGTTCATATTTTGTAACCTTTATTAATGATTTCTCTAGATGTACGTGGGTGTATATTTTAAAGGATCGCTCTGAACTGTTTCTGTATGGACATCATTTTATAATATGATTAAAAATTAGTTTGATATATCTATTAAAATCTTTCGCTCTGACAATATTATGGAATATCTTAGTAATGATTTCCCTTCTTTCTTTGTGCAACATGGTATTATTCAACAAACTAGCTGTGTCTATACCTCACAGCAAAATGGGGTGGCAAAATGCAAAAACCGTCACCTCCTTGATGTCCCTCACACTATTATGACACAGATGCAGGTTCCTCACTCCTATTGGGGATACCTTGTCCTCATCCCCTGCTATCTCATCAGTCCCATTCTATCCACGGTTCTCCACAGTCAAACACCATTCTCCATTATCTATCAGGGTAAGGATCTATTTCCTCTCCCTCTACGTATCGTTGGGTGCATGGCTTTTGTGCACTCTCCTTTTGCCACTAATGACAAACTCGCCCTATGTGCCACCAAGTGTGTCCTTTGGGTCACTCTACTACTCAGAAATGATATTGTTGCTTTGACCCCGTTCTTCGTAAGCAATACGTATCCGCAGATGTGACCTTCTTCGAGAATGCGTCCCATTTCTCTTCTGACTCCTCTCCCTCTCCAGATATTTTTGCTCCTCCTACCGTCCCCTCCACCACATCTACTGAAAGAATTGGTTCCTACACACCTAGGGGGGGTGAATTGGTGAAATTCCTTTTTCTTCTAAGGCAGAACTTTAATGCAGTTAATTAACAAAAATAAATAGTTCTACAGCTATCACAGCACAAAAATTATAATACTACATATAGTCACAGATCGCACACTGATTTATAGTGGTTCCCCAAGGTCTGGGTACATCTACTTCCCCCCTTTGCCTATCTAGCAGTGTGCTAGATTCGGCCTAACTTCTTTCCTTCTCCTCAGATCCTCAGCTCTTACAGCTCAGAACCCAAACAAGGCTCCTACAACTCAGAGTGAGTCCACACTCCTACAACTCAGGCAATCTGCCCTACCTCAGCCTTCAACAAGGCCTACAACTCAGAGATGAAAATCTCCTACAACTTAGGCTCACAGCCCTACCTCAGCCTTCAACAAGGCTTACCACTCAGAGAACTTATCTCCTACAACTCAGTCTTTATAAATTAGGCTTACAACTCAGATCTTAAAAAGATCCTACAGAAAATAGATGTAAATCTAAAATTTAACCACCACCCTAGTTGAGAGAGAAATGATGGACAGTTTCTTGATCAGTTCTTGAAAGAATCTGACGTTAGAGATCGACCTGACCTAGCTTTCTTCAAAGCTTCTTGAATCTGAACACAGTAGGATTGATCTCCTTTGAAGTTGATCTTTAATCAGCTTCTTTCTTGAAATTCAGAAATCAATCTGAATTCTTCTTGGCAGATTGGTTCAAACTCTGCACTTGAGAGACTTGTTGATGTTGTTGGGTACATTGGAATGAATGTACCTGATTTGAAGAAGCCTCACCCTACTCAATGATATACATCAAAATGTATTTGATGTATTTTGAGTTTAGTTGTGCAGGTCAAGTATTCACAGGGAAAGCTGAAAAGATTCTAAGTCCATGTGTCGACACCCAGGAGCAAAGTGTCGACACTTAAGAAGGCTTCTAAGTGTCGACACCCAGATAAGCAGTGTCGACACTTCGAGTAATTGTGTCGACACCAGTGATGCAGAGTCGACACCAGACAGAAAGTGTCGACACATGAAGACTGTGTCGACACTCAATGAAGAAATGTCCAGTGAAGAAGTGTCGACACTTAGAAGCAGTGTCGACACCCAGAGGAACTGTGTCTACATCAGAAAGTGTCTAATCTTGGAGGCTGTGTCGACACTCAGCATATTTCAACAGAGTCTAAGTACAAGTGTCGACACAATGAAGAATGTGTCGACACACAGCAGAAGACACAACACATGAAGAAAGTGTCGACACAATGAAGAATGTGTCGACACACAGCAGAAGACTCAATACATGAAGAAAGTGTCGACACAAGGAGGCTGTGTCGACACTCAGCAAAGTTCAACAAAAATTCTAAGTACAAGTGTCGACACAAAGGAGATGTGTCGAAACTCAGCCAAAGTCTCAACAGAAGAAGAATATGTCGACACAAGGAGCAGTGTCGACACTCAGCAAGTATCAACACAGAAGACATGTGTCGACACCAAGAAGATGTGTCGACACTTAACAAGTTCAACACATGAAGATATGTCGACACAAAGGAGTTGTGTCGACACTTACAAGAAATCAACTAAGAACTGAAGAACAAGGAGTTGTGTCGACATACAATATCAATGTCGACACATATTGAAGAAGCTGTATCGAGAAGTAAATTCTACAACACAAGGAGTTGTGTCGACACCTTGAAGGCTAGTGTCGACACTTAATATACTTGTATCGACACTTAGTCTATAAGTGTCGACACTTAAAGACAGATTGTCTCGACAGTTTCATACAGTTACAAATATTTCAAGAAGTGACTGGATGACATCACAGCTGTCATTCCAGCCGGTCTACTGTAACTGTCAGAGATGTCAGAAAGCCGTTAGAAACTGTATCAGCCGGTCACCATGAAGAAGGCCTATATAAAGGCTTATACTGTCAACAGAAAGAGATGAACAACAACAGATCAAGAGATTGAAAAAGAGAAGAAGATCTAGCTATTCATTGAAGAATCATTGGAAGTGAAGATCTAAGTAGTTGGAGAGAGAGAGCTCCATCCAAGAAGACAGCCTTTGGAACCAGGCTGTGAAGAAGGGTTCAGACCTAGTTCTTAATCTTAAGTTGCAGTGATTGAAGATCAGCTGCAGAGAATCAATCCTATTGTGTTCTACATTTAAGAAGCTTTGAAGAATAGCCAAGTGAGATTGTTCTCAGCAGAGTTCTTCCAAGAACTCATCAAGAACCTATCAACTCATCTCTCTTTTCTCTGAGTTGTAGGTATATTCTTTGTATTCTTATTTTCTTGTAGGATCCTTAGGGATCTGAGTTGTAAGCCTGTAATTATAAAGGCTGAGTGGTAGGGTCTGTGTGCCTAAGTGTAGGAGATCTATTTCTCTAAGTGTAGGCCTGTTGTGGCTTAGTGTAGGCTTTGTGAAGAAGCTGAGTGTAGGTCTTTGGAGAAGACTGAGTTGTAGGGCCTTGGGCCTGAGCTGTAAGAACCTGTTTGGGGTTCTGAGTGTAAGATCTGAGGATCTGAGATAGTGGAGGATTTTGGCCGAATCTAGTACACTACTAGATAGGCGCAGGAGGAAAGTGGATGTACCCAAACCTTGGGGAACCGCTATAAATCTGTGTGTTCACTGTTTGCATGTGTTTTCTGTTATTGCTAATTAATTGCTGTGAAGAATTAGTCATAAATCTGTGATATAATCTGCAATCTGCCTAAAAAGTTTAAAAAAAGATTTAGTCACCTATTCACCCCCCCTCTAGGTGATTAGGTACAATTTCTTTCAAGTGGTATTAGAGTCAGGTTACTCAAAAAAGGACATAACTGTCTGAGTAGATCATGTTGGCAGATTCAGTATAAGTAAAGTGCAGAATCAAGAAAATCAAGAAACATGGGTTCAACAGAGAATCATAAGGAACTTGGATCCATGAAGTTGCCCATTTGCAGAAAAGAGATTTTTGGCATCTGGAAAGAAAGGGTGAAACTATTTATGGAAGCCTCAGACCCTAGAATTTATATCACAGTTAAAGAAGGGCCATATGTGCCTATGAAGGTTTCAGTCCTGGATGCAAATCAGAGAACACCTAAGGACTTTTCTGAAATGACAAAAGATGAGATAATTCTAGCCACAATGGACAAGAGGGCTCAGAATATCATTGTGAGTGCCATAGATGATGCTACATTTCAGAACTTGATACACTGTAAGACATCTAAGGAAATGTGGGATACCTTGATAGTATATATGGAGGGTTCTGAAGAAGTGAGACAGGACAGAAAGTCTTTGTTAAACCAGGAATATGAAAGTTTCAGGCAAGACAGGACTGATAGCATAACAGAATTCTATAAGAAATTCTATAGGATTGTCAATGAGTTAATCTCCTATGGAAGAGATTTCAGTAATTATGAGCTAAATGATAAGTTCTTGAGGTCCCTAACAAAGGACTGGGACACCAAGATCTGTGCCATAAGGGAAATGGCCAAGTTAGCAGATATCCCTCCTCCAACATTGTTTGGAAAACTGATATCCTATGAGATGCAGTTGATGGTAAGGAAAGAAGAGGAGAAGACTACAAGAAGTGAGCATGAAGAAAGGACAGTGGCATTCAAGACAGAAGCCACCAGAAAATACAGAAGTAAGTCTCCTTTTCCACCTCCAAAAGTGGCTGAGACTGAGTCAGATGATTCAGAAAGCAGAAAGTCTGAAAGCTGTGAAAGTGATGAGGACTTTGCAGCATTCACAAGACACTTTCAGAAGTTTCTAAAGAAGAAACAGTGGAGGACAAAGCCATCCACTTCACAAGGAAAAGATGACTATTATCAGAACAAGAAGTCATCAAAGAAAGACAGGAGAAAGCCCAAGTCAAGCAAAGTAACTTTATCAAAAATTGTATGATATTGCTGTAACAGACAAGGACATGTTATTGCTGACTGTCCTGAGAAAAGGAAAGAGTCCAATGATAAGAAAAAGACTCAATTCAAGGGTAAGAAGGAAAGGTCTTTTGTTGCCAAGAAGGACAAAGGCCTGTCAGACATGTCTTCTTCAGAAACTGAGTCAGAAGCTGAAGCTTACATAGGACTGTATGCTGAAGAAGAGGAAGAGGAGTTCATCCAGATAATGAACTTTATATATGAGCAAGAGGACATTCAGAGCAAAGGACTGATGGCCTTAACAGAAGGTGATAAAATCCAGGAGCAGCCTGGACCTAGTAAGGTACAAAATTGTTCTTTAAGTTCAATTTCTAGTGCTAGTTCAGATTCAGTTACATCAGCATCAAGTGATGCCAGTGGATCTGAATCTGAAGGGGATGTTCATCAGTTGATTGATGAATATAGAGTTCTGTTGCAAGCATTTAAGAAAAGCAAATCCCTAGCCAAGAGTCAGGCTAAGGAGATTGCAAGTCTCAAAGTGGCTGCAACTGATTTTGATAAGCTAATTGATCAAAATTTAAATGAAATAGCCAGACTGAAGCACATAACTGTGATTCAGATGGGTACTATAACATTTAAGAATGATCTAATCAGAAGTCTGGAGATTAGTCTTCAGAAGGAGAGAGACATAGTTGCAAGGTTTTCTAAACCTAAGTCTGTTCTACCTTTGATTGATGAGTTTATACCTCACAAGGGTAAAACTAGATTAGGGTTTACTAACCCTGCTAGGACTAGAAAGTCCAAGTCTAAGGGCAAAGCCCCAGCTCTCAACAAGCCAGCTGTAGATAAAACAGCTAGGGATGTACCTAAGCAAAGGTACAATAGATTTGAGTGCTGGTGCTGTGGCAAGGTAGGCCACTTTGCCATGGACTGTTGGCACAATTTAAGTGCCAAAGTGAGTAGCAAACTGCCTATTGGAAAATCTGCAGGTAGCTTTGTTAAGAGGCAAACTAACCAGCACCAAGGACCCAAGAATTCTTTGGGTTCTAAGGTCAACTAATCTGTTTTGCAGGTGAGTCCAAGTGGTCATGCCCCAATATGGTACTTGGACAGTGGATGTTCCAGGCACATGACTACAACTAGGGGATTGCTAAAGGAATACACACCTATCAAGGATGGTCCTAAAGTCACCTTTGGTGGTTCTGAAAAAGGAATTATCAAGGGTTTTGGTAACATTTCTAGCACCCATATAACTATTACTCAAGTGGCTTATGTTAAAGGTTTGAAACATAACCTTATTAGTATAAGTCAATTGAGTGATGTAGGATATGACATCTCATTTGTCAAAGATGGTTGTCATATCAGGAGGTCAAATGATCAAGAGATCATTTTGACAGGTTATAGAAAGATAAATGTCTATTGCCTAGACACTATGTGTGAGACCAATGGTTCTCTAGTGTGTCTTGTAGCTGATGAGAAAGTCTCTCATTGTGTCAAATGGCACAAGAGGCTAGCCCATCTCAACTACAAGACAATTGGCCAACTCTTTAGCAAAGAGTTAGTGAGGAATGGTCCTCAAGTTAAGTGTATTAAAGATGGTATATGCTCAGCTTGTCAAAAGGGCAAGCAGACTAGATCCACCTTTAATAGCATTGAGAACAAAGATGCTGTGAGGTGCTTATACCTCTTGCATATGGATCTCTTTGGTCCTATGCCAGTTCACAGCCTGGGTAGGAAGGTCTACACATTTGTGGTTGTAGATGACTACTCAAGGTTTTCCTGGGTGTTCTTCCTTAGATAGAAATCTGAAATACCTAGTATCTTCTATAGCTTTGTCAAACAAATTCAGAATGAGTTAGACAGTACAGTGGTCAAAATAAGAAGTGACCATGGTACTGAATTTCAGTCTGATAGTATGGCAAAACTATGTGAAGAATTTGGTATATTTCTGGAATTTTGTTCACCAAGAACACCTCAGCAAAATGGCATTGCTGAGAGGAAAAATAGAACCTTGATTGAGGCTGGTAGGACCCTATTAAGTGACACATCTCTCCCAGAATATTTATGGGCTGAGGCAGTTAATACTGCATGCCATGTAATTAATAGGGCTACCATTACTAAAAACCACAATAAGACCCCCTATGAGATTGTGAAAGGCAGAAAACCAAACCTATCCTACTTCAGGATGTTTGGTTGTAAATGCTTTATACTTAACAATGGAAAGTCTTACTTGACCAAGTTTGCTGCCAAATCCCAAGAGGGGATCTTTGTTGGGTACAGCAACAACAGTAAGGCTTATAGGGTCTACAACTTGAGTACTCAAGTTGTAGAGGAGTCAGTACATGTAGTATTTGATGAAGCTAGACTTATTAACCATGAGTTGTCTAGTAGTATTTGCAGCTCCACAGGTGTCACTGAGAAGATGGACAAGCTCACTATAGAAGAAGGACTTACTGCAAGACAGCAAGTAGAAGATAGTGGCTGTTGTCCAGGGGGAGTACTACATGCACCTGATGCACAAGAAGACCAAGGAGTGCAGCAAGTTGAAGAAGCTGAAGGAGTTCAACCTGAAGCCAGGATGCCTCCAGCTAATAGGCATCTAAGAGATCATCCAGCAGATCAAATCATTGGTGATCTAAGATAAGGGGTACAAACAAGGAGCAGAAATCTGAATGCAGAACTCTACTCCAGTTTTCTATCCCAAGTTAAGCCAAAGAAGTTTGAAGAAGCCATCCTAGACCCTCATTGGATTGAGGTAATGCAAGAAGAGCTGAATCAGTTCAAGAGATGCAAATTCTGGGAGCTTGTTCCTAAACCAAAAGACCACAACATAATTGGAACCAAGTGGATCTTTAGGAACAAGATGGATAAACATGGAGTAATTATCAAGAACAAAGCAAGACTGGTTGCCAAGGGATATAGGCAAGAAGAAGGTATTGACTTTGATCAAACCTTTGCTCCAATAGCCAGACTGGAGGCAATAAGGATGTTCTTCGCCTATGCAACCTATCAAGGATTTAAAGTATACCAAATGGATGTTAAGTCAGCCTTTCTGAATGGTAATCTAAAGGAAGAGGTCTATGTGGAACAACCATCAGGTTTTGTTGATTCAACTCAACCTAATTATGTCTATAGACTTAGGAAGGCTTTGTATGGGTTAAAACAAGCTCCTAGGGCTTGGTATGAAACCCTGTCTAGTTTCCTCATTGAGAATAAATTCACAAGGGGGAAAATAGAAAAGACTCTATTCCTTAGGGAATCCAGAGGCAAGATAATACTAGTCCAAATATATGTAGATGACATAATATTTGGGTCTACTGAAAGTAGTCTTTGCAAAAAGTTTGCAAAACTTATGCAAGGACAATTTGAGATGAGCAGTATGGGGGAACTTAAGTTCTTCATGGGTCTCCAAGTTAGACAGACTGAGAATGGTTTATTCATATACCAGTCTAAGTTAACCCTAGAACTGATAAGGAAGTATGGTATGGATTCATCCAGTACCATGAAGACTCCTATGGGGTCAAGTATGTCTCTTAGCAAAGATGATGCAGGGAAACCTGTAGATAAGACTTTGTATAGAGGGATAGTTGGCTCCCTACTCTATTTGACTGTAAGTAGACCAGATATCATATATGCTACATGTGTCTGTGCTAGGTACCATGCATGCCCTAAAGAGTCTCATTTGACAGCAGTCAAAATGATACTGAGATATCTAAAGGGCACACCTTATCTAGGCCTTTGGTACCTTAGGAATGGAGACTTTGAACTGACAGGTTATTCAGATGCAGATTTTGCAGGCTGCAAAGAAGATAGGAAGAGTACAACTGGTACCTGTCAATTCCTAGGTGGAAGACTGATTTCATGGAGTAGCAAAAAGCAAACAAGTGTAGTTATCTCTACAGCAGAATCAGAATATGTGGCTGCAGGAAGTTGTTGTGCTCAATTTCTATGGATACAACATCAGCTTGAGGATTATAGTATTCAGGTAAGTAGAACACCACTATTTTGTGATTCTACTAGTGTTATATCTATTGCAAACAATCCTGTTTCCCATAGTAGAACTAAATACATTGAAATAAAATATCATTTTCTAAGGGAACATGTAGAAAAAGAAGATATTTCACTGGAGTATGTTAATACAGATAATCAACTAGCTGACATGTATACTAAGCCTTTAGAAGAAACCAAATTCAATAGGTTTAAAATTGAATTAGGTATGATAAACTTAGAATAAGTTTACAGAAATGGCTAAGTAAAATAGTGTCGACACAAGCCAATGATCTGGTAGCTGTCAAGTCTTCCAGTCACTTCTTGAAACTCTGTCTCTGTCAGCAAAGTGTCGAGACTGAACTTCATCATGTGTCGATACAAGTAGCCTAGTGTCGACACAAGCCTTGGTGGTGTCGACACAACTCCCTTGGTGTTGACACTGCTTCTCGACATAGCTTCTATAGAATGTGTCGACACTAGTTCTGTGTGTCGACAGAGTCACTTCTTTTCTTCACAAAAACTGACTTTGTTGAAACTTTGTCATGTGTCGACATAAGTCCTGTGTGTCGACACAATTGATGTCGACAAAATCTTTTCTGTGTCGACACTACCTCTGTGTGTCGACACAGTTGATGTCGACTAAGCTTTCTCTATGTGTCGACACTGCCTCTGTGTGTCGACAAAGTTTCTTCTGGTGTCGACACAGCCTTTCCAAGTGTCGACACAGTTGTCTCCAAGTATCGACACATCTTTTCTCCAGTGTTGACACAATTGTCTCCAAGTGTCGACACAGCTTTTCTCCAGTGTCAACACATGGACTTAGAAACTTTTTCCTGGATTCTTGCATTTTCGTAACCTGCACATATAAACTCAAAACAACATCAAATACACCTTGATGCATATCATTGAGTAAGGTGAGGCTTCTTCAAATCTGGTACATATTTTCCAATGTACCCAACAATCTCCCCCTATTTGAAGAAGTCATAACCCTTAGTCAATGATATACACCATTCATAACAAAAACATATTATGATGTATGAAAACATTACATAACAGGGTAACTTATAAACAAAACATGTATAAAAAGTCATCACAGAAATGATGCAAACATAATGAGCATTAATCATTATTTTGTTTAAACTTTCAAAAGTTTCTTAACAATAGTTTACATAAATTTTTAACACTAAATATTACAATGTTGTAATATCTAGTAAATCTATTCTAAGGCTGCTCGGGCTCCTTGATGACTATTCCTTTGCCTGATTGGATCTTGGCTTGAACTAGAACATCAGTATCTTCACCTGGCTTCTTGCCCTTCAGATCTTCTTCTTTTGTTCTTCAGCCCTTATTCTTTGCCTTTCAAAATAGTGAAAAGGCTTTGGGAAATACTTGCTAGGCTCCTGAGCATTAGGAGGTAGCTTGCCAGCTTTTGCCTTTCTTCTATATTGCAGAATGGCTTCCTGTCTAGCTTCATGCTTTTTTCATTCTTGCTCAGTGTACCATTTGCCCCTATCATGGGTCTTGTCCTTTACAGTTTTCCAGGCAGTCAAGATAATATTCTTAGAAGTAGGACTCCACTGCTCAAAATCAGGCTTCAACTCATCATGTTCTCTGAATCTTTTCTTTGAAAGTTGAGCTTCTTGCTCCTTATCCAAAGCTGCCTCTGACATTTCAACTTTCTCAATGATAACATTTTTATTACCCTCTGGAGGGCAGTACATAGACTGTACTTCTTGCTGAATCATATCAAAATCTGCTGGAGGGTAAATAACCTGAGCAACATTATCATCATCATCATCACAGACTCAACTACATTATCATCATCATAGAGGGGTGGATATCCAAGGGTGGCTCTGATGCTATTAGACATCCATTTAGCATGATCTGAGCCTGCTTTGACTAACACTCTCTCCCCCTTTATTACTTCTCTTTCAATATGATCTCTGAGGTCATCTTTTTGAAATCTTACTTGTTCATCTAGATAATTAACACCATCTTTATAAAATGACCTTAATTTCAGTAGCTGATCAGAAATGATCTTTTGTGAATTCTTAATAGCTGTTTGTACAGTAGATACATCTTCCTGTAATTATTTATCAAAATCTGACTTGGCTTTAGCACTTGCCTGAGTCTGGGCAACAGCAGTATTCTTTAACTCTGTAACAATCACATTATGTGATTCAGTCAGATTGTCATTCATCCTTAGTTGATTTTCAAGGACATAGCCTTGCTTAACAGCTATATCATCAACTTGAGTCTTTATGTCTACTTGTTGTTTTGCAAGATATACTACAGCATTGCCACCTTTGTGGAAGCAATCTGTCATTTCCTTCTTGTTCTGATTTACTTCAAATCTTATGGATTTGATATCTTGAGCCAAGGAGAATTGCAGATCTTTATGGGTCTCATCCATATATTTCTCCGTGGCTATCCTTTGTTCATCTAATCAAACTTGCAAGGATACTAACAAAGAACTATAATCAGTTTGCTGGGGCAGGTTGAGGAGCAGTTTGCAATGCCTTTTTATAGCTTTGGCTTATTCTTTTGAAAACCATCAGCTTTGTCTCCTTAGCTTGAATTTCTGCTTCATCTTCTGAAGCTGAGGTACTGGCTATATCAACTCTTTCCTTAGGACTAGGAGGCAATTCCTTTTCAGTCCTAGGTTGCTCTCCCTCAATGTTAGCTTGCTCCCTCTCAGTTCTTGCTTGCTCCTCCCCCTCAGTCCTAACTTACTCCATTTCAGTTAACAACTCATCTAGGGTAAATTCTTGTTGAGTTGGGACTTGAGGCACTACCAACTCAGGAACATCTACAGCTGTAGATGTATCCTCCATGATAACATCTTATGCTTGACTGTTTAGTTGAGTGGTCTGGACAACATCAACCAAAGGCACAGTTAGTGATTCATCCTCATTATTGAAATTTGTTTGATTAACTTCATGGATTACCTCAAGTATATTTTGTGTAGCCATTTCACTTTCCAAGTGTGTTGGTTGTTCCTCAAGATGAGGCTCCCCCTGCACCTGAGCACCATCTGTAATGTCTTGAGCAGGTGATTTTTCAGGAATGTCTGGCCTCTCTTCATCAAGCATGTCCTTTGTTAGGACTTTGTCCCATCTAGAGATTATCCTTAGATCTATTCTCCTCATATGATTAATCTTGGATCCAGCAGTCTTTTCCATTACTTTTGGAATTGTTCCAGCCAAGTATAGACTCATGATCCTTCACAGATTTGGTTTTTTAATACCTTCCTTAATCTTTTCAAAGACTACTGCAGATCAATCTGTGTTCAATCTGAAGATAGTCCTGATCATCAGGCTGAACATATAGGCTGAAATCCTATCATGTCCCCCTGGCTTGCAGAGAATGACCTTTCCAACCACCTTAGGAAGGAATTTTCCTTGCAGATTCATCTCTTTCCTGTTAATTACAGATCCTATCTTCATGGAAGGATCCAATCCACACCACTGAAGTGCTTCCCTAGTCTTGGTAGAGGTAACTTCTTCTTCTTCCTGAGTTCTGGGGAGTTGAAGAGTTTTCCACAAGCTCTTCAAAGTAAGTTTAACCTTAGCTCACTTAACTGTAGATTTGATCTTAAGTCCAGTAGAATATAAAGTAGCTGCACCATAGAATTCCAGTATTTCTTTCTTCCATATCTTTGTAGGTTCAGATACCAGAAATTCCAAACCATTTTCTACAACTAGGGTTACTATAGTTTTAATCTAGGGTTCCGCATGATCAAAAGTGTTGTGAACCATCTTATAGCCTTTGTTGACGTTATCTTCAAGCTTTGGTGCCATTGGGGTTGAGAGAAATCTTGGATTGAGAAGAGAGAAGTTGTCAACACAAGCTTTTGGTCTCGAAAATATGGAGAGTGTGTCGACAGAGTTTGTTGTTGACCAATTTATACCCTTCTAAATAATGAAGTTCAAAAGGCGCGTCAAAATTCTCTTAATGTGTCGACATAGTTGAAATGTGTCGACACAGACTTCTAATGTATCGATAGAAGTGTTGACTTTTATGTGTCGACACAACTACTCTGAAGTTTCGACACCAATTCTATTTGTCTTGGTTGCAATCGACGAAGAGACTGTGAAGTCGACGATCTATGGTCGACGAATTTGCGCTCGACGATATGTGTCGATTCTGCGTTCGACGATCAGTTGATTCTGCACTCGACGAAATCTGAGTGTTGATACTAAGTGCCGACACCACTTCTAGATGTGTCGACACTACTTCTCTGAAGTGTAGACACCAATTTTCTGGATGTGTTGACATCACTTCTCTGGAGTGTCGACACAGACAACTTTTTGTGTCAACACAATTTTACTTAGCCAAATTTGTTAAACTAATTTATGTTCAACATTCCTAATTCAATTTTGAAATTATTGAATTTAGTTTCATCTAAAGGCTTTGTGAACATGTCAACAATTTGTAAATCAGTGTTAATAAATTCTAAAGAAATATCTTCTTTTTCTACATGATCTCTAAGAAAATGGTATCTTATTTCTATATGCTTTGTTCTACAATGAGAAACAGGATTATGAGCAATAGAAATAGCACTAGTAGAATAACATAATAAAGGAGTTCTACTTACCTGAATACCATAATCTTCTAACTGATGTTGTATCCACAACAGCTGTGCATAGCAACTTCCTGCAGCAACATACTCAGACTCAGCTATGGAAATTACCACACTAGTCTGCTTCTTACAGCTCCATAACACTAGTCTTCCTCCTAGAAATTGACAGGTGCCTGTTGTTCTTTTCCTATCTACTTTGCAACCTGCAAAGTCTGCATCTGAATAGCCCATTAGTATAAAATCTCTATTCCTAGGATAACATAGGCCTAGATTAGGTGTGCCCTTAAGATATCTCAAAATCTTTTTGACAGCAGTAAAATGAGATTCTTTAGGGCAGGATTGGTACCTAGCACAGACACATATAGCATACAAGATATCTGGTCTACTAGCAGTCAGATATAGAAGGGAGCCAACTATCCCTCTATATAAAGACTCATCTACAGGTTTCCCTGCATCATCTTTGCCTAGAGACATACTTGTCCCCATTGGAGTTCTCAATGTAGTGGATGATTCCATACCATACTTCTTAATTAACTCTGGGGTGAACTTAGACTGAGATATGGACAGGCCATCATCAGTCTGTCTTACTTGGAGTCCCAAGAAGAACTTAAGTTCTCCCATACTGCTCATTTCAAATTTCCCTTGCATAAGTTTTTCAAAATTTCTACAAAGGTTATTTTCAGTAGAACCAAATATTATGACATCAACATATATTTGGACTAGGATAATCTTTCCTTTGGATTCTCTAAGGAATAGAGTCTTATCTATATTCCCCCTTGAGAATTTGTTCTCAATGAGGAAATTAGACATGGTTTCATACCAAGCCCTTGGGGATTGTTTCAACCCATATAAAGCTTTCCTAAGTCTATAAACATAATTAGGTTTGAGTGGATCAACAAAACCTGAGGGCTGTTCTACAAAGACCTTCTCTTTTAAGTCTCCATTTAAGAATGCTGACTTAACATCCATTTGGAACACTTTGAAGCCTTAATATGCTGCATAGGCAAGGAATAGCCTGATTGCTTCCAACCTTGCCACTGGAGCAAAAGTCTGATCAAAGTCAATGCCCTCTTCCTGCCTATATCCTTTGGTAACTAGTCTTGCCTTGTTCTTCACTATGATCCCACTCTCATCAAGCTTGTTTATATAAATCCACTTTGTCCCTATGATATTGTGGCCCTTTGGTTTTGGTACCAACTCCTAGACCTTGCACCTTGTGAATTGATTTAACTCCTCCTGCATAGCATCAATCCAGTGTGGGTCTTCAATAGCTTCTTCAAATCTCTTGCGTTCCAGTTGAGATAAGAAGCTTGAGCAAAGAACTGTATTTAAGTTCCTGCTTCTTGTTTGTACTCCATATCTTGGATCACCAATGATCTGGTATACAGGATGATCCTTTAAATGTCTAACTACTGGAGGTAATCTATCACCAGTTTGACCTTCTCCAATCTCTTCATTATGCTGCACCTCATGGTCTTCATTTTCCTCTTGAGTGTCTTGTACTCCCCCTGGACAACAACTACCATTTTCCTCATCCTGCTTTGCAGTTGGATCTTCTCTGATAGTAAGCGGGTCCATCTTATGCTGTATACCTGTAGAGCTACAAGAACTACTAGGCAACTCACTGTTAATAAGTCTAGATTCATCAAATATGACATGAACTGACTCTTCTACAACTTGAGTAGCCAAATTGTAGACCCTATAAGACTTACTATTGTTGTTGTACCCAACAAATATCCCATCTTAGGATTTGGCAGCAAACTTAGTTAGGTGAGACTTGTCATTGTTAAGCACATAGCACTTGCAACCAAAGATCATGAAATAGGATAAGTTTGGTTTTCTGCCTTTCATAACCTCATAGGGTTTCTTTTTGTGGCTTTTGGTAATGGAAGCCCTATTGAGCACATGGCATGCAGTGTTTACTGCCTCAGCCCAGAAATATTCTAGGAGAGTAGTGTCACTCAATAGTGTTCTTCCAGCCTAAATCAATGTCCTATTCTTTCTTTCAGCAATGCCATTTTGCTGAGGTGTTCTAGGTGAGGAGAATTCCTGATGAATCCCAAATTCTTCACACAACCTTGTCATACTTTCAGATTGGAATTCAGTTCCATGTCACTTCTGATTTTCACCACTAAACTATCTAATTCATTATGAATTTGTTTAACAAAATTACAGAAGACATTTGGGGTTTCAGATTTCTGCCTCAGAAAGAATACCCATGAAAATCTTGAATAGTCATCTACTACCATAAACGTGTAGACCTTCCTACCTAGACTATGAACTAGCATAGGACCAAATAAATCCATATGCAAGAGGTATAAGCACCTCACTGAATCTTTGGTTTCTAGACTATGAAAGGAGGATCTGGTCTGCTTGCCTTTTTGACAAGCTGAGCATATCCCATCCTTATAGCACTTAACTTGACGACCATTCCTCACTAACTCTTTACTAAAGAGTTGGCCAATAGTCTTGTAATTAAGATGGGCTAGCCTCTTGTGCCATTTGACACAATGAGAGGCTTTCTCATCAACCACAAGACAGATAGGAGAATTTTTATTCTCACACTCAAAATTTAGGCAATACACATTTCTATTTCTATAGCCAGTCAATATGACTTTTTGATCACTAGACCTCTTGATATGACACTCATTCTTGATAAATGAAATGTCATATCCAAGATCACTCAGCTGTCTAATGCTTAATAGGTTGTGTTTCAAACCCTTCACATAAGCCACTTGAGTGATAGTGATTGAGTTGTTAGAGATGTTACTAAACCCTTTGATGACTCCTTTTTCAGAACCACCAAAAATTACTTTAGGCCCATTCAGTATTAGTGAGTAGTCCTTCAGCAATCCTGTTCCAGTCATGTGCCTAGAACATCCACTGTCCAAGTACCATATAGGGGAATGACAACTTTGACTCACCTGCAACAAAGATTACTTAACCTTAGAACCCAAATAACTTTTGGGTCCTTGGTTCAAGTTAGCCTGAAACTTGACAAATCTGCCTGCTGCTCTTCTAACAGGTAGACTGATATCCTTTCTGACACTGGTATTGTGCCAACAGTCTAAGGCATAATGGCCTATCTTGCCACAACACCAGCACTCATACTTATTATACCTCTTCTTAGGTACAATCTTATCTGTATTGTTTTCAGCAGATCTTTTGTATTGTGCCGGGGCTTTGCCTTTATTATTGGACTGTGTATCCCATGCAGTTCCCTTAAATCCTAATCCTGTCTTACCCTTTTGAGACACAAAGTCATCAATTAGGGGTAGGACAGATTTTGGCTTAGAGAAACTAGCCACTATCTCCTTCTCTTTCTGAAGTCTGTCTTCCAGACTTTTAATCTGATCATTTTTGAATGTGATTGTACCCATCTAAAAAATAGTTATGTTTTTTAGTCTGGCAATCTCATTCATCTTCTGATCCAGCAGCTTATCAGAATCAGATGCAGCCAGCTTAAGAGCTGCAATTTCCTTAGCCTGATTTTTGTTCAGGTGTTTGCTTCTCTTGAGTGCCTGCAACAAATCCCCATATTCATCTATAAGCTGATGAATATCTCCTTCAGATTCAGACCCATCTACATCTATTGATGCAGATGCATCTGATTCTAACCCAGTGAAGTAATCAGAAACTTCAGATGAACTTTTTACCTTACTGGTGCCAGGTTGATCCTGACACTGGTCTTCTTCAGACATAGCCATCAGTCCTTTGCACTGATGGTCTTCTTGCTCATAGATAGAGTCCAGTAATTTCAGGAACTCATCTTCTTCTTCTGTTACAAACAGACCAATATAGGCCTCAGCCTCAGATTCAGACTCTGAGGTTGATTGATCTGTCCAACCTTTCTCTTTCTTAGCTACCAAGGATTTCTCCTTCTTGCTCTTGTGCTGAGACTTCTTTTTATCAGCATACTCCTTCCTTTTGTCTGGACTGTCAGCCACAACATGTCTAGGTCTGTTGCAGCAATAGCAAATGATCTTTGATGTAGTTGACTTGCTACGCTTTGTCCCACTCCTATTCTTCCTGGATGATTTCCTCTTCTGATAATAGTCATCCTTGGACTGAGATGAGGATTGCTTAGATTTCCAGTGCTTCTTCTTTAAGAATCTCTGAAACTGCCTTGTGAAGGCAACAAAGTCTTCATCTGAACTACTGCTATCTGAACTGTGATTATTAGAATTTTCTGAGATCACTTCTGCAGATATCTTAGGAGAAGATGGAGACATCCTCCTATTCTTCCTTATGGCTTCTACCTTGAAGGCCACTGACTTATCTCTAGAGTCAACCTTTGTGTTTTTCTCTTCCTCCTTCCTGGCCAACAGCTGCATCTCATAAGACAGCAATTTACTAAACAATGTTGGAGGTGAAATTTCTGCCAGTCTGGACACTTCCCTTATGACACAGATCTTTGTATCCCAATCCTTAGTCAATGACCTAGGGAATTTGTCATTCAGCTCATAAGTACTGAAGATTCTTCCATAGGACATTAGTTCATTTACAATTCTGTAAAACTTCTTATAACATTCAGTTATACTATCAGACTTGGCTTGTTTGAAACTCTCAAACTCTTAATTAAGCATAGACTTTCTATCTTGCCTAACCTCTTCAAAACACTCCGTGTAGACAACCAATGTGTCCCACATTTCCTTGGAGGTTTTGCAGTGAATCAGATTCTGGAAAGTTGAGTCATCTATGGCACTCACTATAATATTCTGTGCTCTTTTATCCATTGTAGCCAAGATGATCTCATCCTTCGTCATTTCTGAAAAATCCTTAGGAGTCCTTTGATTAGCATCAAGAACAGATACCTTCATTGGAACATATGGTCCTTCCTGAACCTTTATATAAATTCTAGGATCAGATGCCTCCATAAATAGTCTGACCCTTTCCTTCCATATCCCGAAGATTTCCTTCCTGTAGATAGGCAACTTCATTGAACAAAGTTCTTTATGGTTTTCCCCTGAACCCATCTTCTTTAATTTAATTCTGCCTTACAGATCTAACTCAGACTGTTAAGTCTTTCATTGAGGATCCTCGCTTTGATACCACTTGAAAGAATTGGTTACTACACATCTAGAGGGGGGTGAATAGGTGCAATTCTTTTTTCTTCTAAGACAGAACTTTAATGCAGTTAATTAACAAAAATAGATAGTTCTACAGCTATCACAGCACAGAAATTATAATACTACACATAGTCACAGATTGCACACTGATTTATAGTGGTTCCCCAAGGTCTAGGTACATCCACATTCCCCCTTCGCCTATCTAGCAATGTGCTAGATTCGGCCTAACATCTTTCCTTCTCCTCAGATCCTCAGATCTTTCAGCTCAAAACCCAAACAAGGCTCCTACAACTCAGAGTGAGTCCACACTCCTACAGCTCAGGCAATCTGCCCTACCTCAGCCTTCAACAAGGCCTACAACTCAGAGATGACAATCTCCTACAACTCAGGCTCACAGCCCTACCTCAGCCTTCAACAAGGCTTACCACTCAGAGAACCTATCTCCTACAACTCAGCCTTTATAAATTAGGCTTACAACTCAGATCTTAAAAAGATCCTACAAAAAATAGATGTAAATCTAAAATATAACCACCACCCTGGTTGAGAGAAAAAGGATGGACAGTTTTTTGATCAGTTCTTGAAAGAATTTGACGTTACAGATCGACCTGACTTAGCTTTCTTCAAAGCTACTTGAATCTGAACACAATAGGGTTGATCTCCTTTGAAGTTGATCTTCAATCAGCTTCGTTCTTGAAATTCAGAAATCAATCTGAATTCTTCTTGGCAGACTGGTCCAAACACTGCACTTGAGAGACTTGTTGATGTAAGCCCCTTTCTTCACTTGAATAGATGGAGCTCTCTCTCTCTCCAAATTCTTCTAAAGATTCTTCTGAAATCTTCTTTTAATTTCCTTAACAAACTCTGAGTAGATCACCACTTCAGAATGTCTTCTTAGATCTTCTGTTGAAAATTTTCTTCAGTTTGTATGTATCTCTATGTATGTAACTATCTATCTGTCGATAGAGAATTTCTTTATATAGACTTTCTCCATGGAAACCGGCTGATCCAGTTTCTAACAAACTTCTGACAGCAGTGACAGTTGTAGTAGACCGGTTTGTTATGGTAGCTGTCAAGTCTTCCAGTCACTTCTTGAAACTCAGTCTCTGTCAGCAAAGTGTCGAGACTGAACTTCATCATGTGTCGACACAAGTAGACTAAGTGTCGACACAAGCCTTGGTGGTGTCGACACAACTCCCTTGGTGTTGACACTGCTTCTCGACACAGCTTCTGTATAATATGTCGACACTAGTTCTGTGTGTCGACACAGTCACTTCTTTTCTTCAGAAAAATTAACTTTGTTGAAACTCTGCCATGTGTCGACACAAGTCCTGTGTGTCGACACAGTTGATGTTGACAAAGTCTTCTGTGTGTCGACACTGCCTCTGTGTGTCGATACAGTTGATGTCGACTAAGCTTTCTCTGTGTGTCGACACTGCATATGTGTGTCGATACAGTTTCTTCTGGTATCGACACAGCCTTTCCAAGTGTCGACAAAGTTGTTTCCAAGTGTCGACACAGCTTTTCTCCAGTTTCGACATAATTGTCTCCAAGTGTCGACACAGCTTTTCTCCAGTGTCAACACATGGACTTAGAAACGTTTTCCTGCATTCTTGCATTTTCTTAACCTGCACATATAAACTCAAAACAAAATCAAATACACCTTGATGCATATCATTGAGTAATGTGAGGCTTCTTCAAATCTGATACACATTTTCCAATGTACCCAACATCTACTCCCATCGAGATTTCTCCGTCGTCGACTCCACCATCTCCTCCTTCTCTCTCCATATCCACCGCTGCTCTCTCCCTCCTCTCCGCGGACATCTCTCTCCACTCCCGGGCCAGATCTCTACGCCATGGATGCTCCGGTTACTGACGAACACGCCGACCTGGATCTTCCCATTGCTCTTCGTGAAGGGGTGCAGAAGTGTACCGAGCACCCGCTGGCTGCTGTCGTTTCCTATGATCGTCTAACTCCTTCTCGCAGGGCGTTTGTATTGGCTATATCTGTGACTGCCACTCCCCGCACCTACCAAGAAGCTCTTGTTGTTCCTCATTGGAAGCCTTCTATTGATGTGAAAATTGCTACTTTCACTAAAAGGGGTGCATGCACCCTTGTTCCCCACCTTTAGGCACTGATGTGCTTTGCTGTCGCTGGGTTTTTGTTGTAAAGTTCCATTCGGATGATAGTGTAGATCAATAGAAGGCCCTCCTGGTCACCAAAGGCTTCACTCAGACATATGGTATTGATTACTTTGACACCTTATCTCCCCTTGCTCGGCTCAGCACCATTCAGGTCCTTCTCTCTGTAGCTGTCAATAAGGATTGGCCCATTTCCCATCTGGATGTCAAGAATGCATTTATCTATGGTGATCTTCAGGAAGATGTTTACATGTAGCAACCTCCTGGGTATGTTGCTCAGGGGGAGACACGAGTATGCCAACTAAAGAAGGCCATCTATAGCCTAAAGAAAATCCTTCAGGCTTGGTTTGACAAGTTTAGCAGCATTGTGGCGGCCATTGGTTTTTGCAAGAAGTTCTATCGATCATTCCTTATTCATTCGCAAAACCTATTCGGGTCTAGTGGTTCTTGTCGTATATGTGGATGACATTCTTCTCACTGGCGATGACCAGGCTGGGGTAGCTTTGACAAAGAAACACTTCTGTCAACACCTGGTCACGAAGGATATGGGCTCCACCAAATATTTTCTGGGGATTGAAATCTCTCAAAAGCCCAACTCTTTGTCCTCTCCCAATGGAAGTGTGCTCTTGATTTACTAAAGAGGCAGGGTTGACTGGTCCTAAACCTGCCTGATGTCCCATGGCTACTGGAGAAGACAAAACTTGGATAGATGACTCGCCTCCTCTATCTGATACTATAAGGTATCGACGTTTGGTTGGTAAACTCATTTATCTCATGGTGACCAGACCCGACATCTCCAATGTTGTAGGCAAGGTTAGCCAATTTATGCAAGCACCTAGGGAGTGCCATCTACAGCCTACCCTAAGGATCTTGGAGTATGTCAAAGAAGCACCAGGAAAAGGATTGCTTTTTCAGAAGAATGGTCACTTGAGGGTTTAAATGTATTTAGATTCGAGCTATGCTGATGATAAAGGAGACCGCAAGTCAACATCGGGTTTTGCACATTTGTGGGAGGAAATCATGTGAGCTGGAAGAGCAAGAAATAGTCTGTTATCTCCAGGTCTAGTATAGAAGCGGAATATCATAGTATAATGTCGACCATATGTGAGTTAATGTGGTTACGGGCTCTCATGCTTGAACTTAAGAGAGGTCTACAATTATATTCTTCCAATGTTCTGCGACAACGAGTGAACAAAACACATAGAAGTCGACAGTCATTTTATTCGAGAGGAGATTTTGAAGAAACAGATTTGTACTCCATTCATCACTTCTGACAACGAGTTGATAGATACTTTCACAAAGCCGGTGACCGCTTCCTTGTTTCGCATTTGCGACAAGTTGGGCATGATTGATATTTATGCTCCAGCTTGAGGGGGAGTGTTGTAACATGGAGACCGAGCGGTCTGTAGATTTGTCTGGCGGTCTGGTGGCTTCTCCCAGCGGCTTGGTAGCCGAGTTTTAGCCGATTGGTGTCCGACGGTCTGGCGGCTTCTCCCAGCGGCTTGGTAGCCGGGCTTTTGCTGATTTGTGTCCGAGCGGTCTGGCAGCTTGTCTACGATGACTTGAAGATATTGTCGGGTAGTCTTCTGCACATTTTAGTTGTCGTGTGGTTTAGTCTAATCGCGCGGCTTATACGACTTATATAGATGCTTGTTCCTTTAATTATTAGTCCCACATTGCTTATTTTTTGTTGAAATTTGTGAAGTGGAAGTGGGTGACGGGACAGGCCAGGCGGCCTGGAGCGGACAGCTTTGGCGGACTAGGCGGACTGGGCGGACTGAGATTTGCGGCCTGGTGGAAGGTCTAGTGAGAAGCCAGTTGTTCTGGGCGATTTGCACGGGTTGAGTCCGCGGACTATGCGGCCTGGTTTCTGCGGATAGGGTGTTTGCTGATTGGCTTTGCCAAGGAGCGGCCTGAGCGGATAAAGGCTTGCGGACTGGTGCATTGCTTCAGTGGCCGCGGGTGCAAGCTTGTGCTGATAGGCGGGTTGGCTCGTGTCCGCGGGTAGCTTGCGGACTAGAGTGTCTACGGTGTGGGCTGTTGCGGACTGGGCTTGGAGCTTGGCTGAGGCCTTGTCGAGCTCTGGTGGCACGGCAGGCGATTTGCTGTGGAGGTCGATTGGCGGACTGGTTTTGGAGTCCGGGGATGGCTGCTGCGGTGGACAGAAGTGCGAGGAGCTCGCGGACTCTTGGCGGTCTGTGCTAGGGTGTTTGGCGGACGGGAATTTGAGTCCGCCATGCTCGCATTGGCCCTTGATGGTTTTGGACTTGGTCACACTTTGTGCCAAGGTCATGGTGTCCGCGGTATCCGCCAAGTCCGCTGTGACCGGGCGGACTGTTGCTGTCTTCCTTTGGTCGTGGACTTGTGGCGGATTGAGGTGTGAGTCTTGCGGAATGCCTCGGGTTGGTGCGTACTGCCATTGAAGGGGGTTGCTGTCTTGCAGTGGTTGGAGCTTTGCGGGCTGATGCCTTGTCCACATAGCTTGGGCGGACTGGAGAGGGTTCACCAATGGTTGCCTTGCTCCTGGCGGTTTTCCTTGGTATCCGGCTAAGTCCATGCGGACTCAGCGGATGATGTTTTTGCTATTGCGCGGGCTGGGGTGGTGACGCTATCTCTTGGGCGGTGACCACACTCCTCACCTTGCCTATAAATAGGACCCCCCTGGCATAACCTAAATAACTTGAGTGAACAGTAAGTTGGGGTGTGCAAGGAGCTGCGGTCTGTGTTTGTCAGTCCGCGCGGATTGTTTCAGGCTGACGGTTTGCTGTGTGCAGGTCACGCGGATAGCTTCAAGGAGCCAGGAGTTTGGCTGTGACTTCGGTCAAGTGCTTGGAAGTGTGCGGTCTCTGCGGACTCAGCAGGAGGTCGCTCTGTGGCTTGTCAGTTCTGTTTCATCTTTGCCAGCTTCAATAACCTGTCCGCCGGTTTCAGGCGGGTAGGGGTGTTCCTCAGTTCAAGTTCAGCAGGAGGCGAATAACGGTGTGTCCGCGCGGCCTCGCGGCTTCGGCGGACTCCGTGTCTATTCGGCGAATTGCAGCATAGCTTGGGCGAGCTCAGCGGACTCGGCGCCCTCGGCGACCTCGCGGTCTCGGCGGACTCGGGTGCTGTCCGCCCGGCTTGTTTTTTGGTGCTTTCTGTTTACAGCTGTGATACTAGCGAAATCATGTCTCGCTATGTATGCCTCGCATTGTAAAGAAGTGAATGAATAATAGACCTGCTTGTGCTTCTATTGTTTGTTGGGATTTACCTTTGTACCTCTAGTCCTTGGTTTCCGCTGGTTCAACATGCAAACTGGGTAGTTCCAAAGATATTAATTTGGCGTTTGGGCTATCTTGCTGACCACGTTGAGAAATTTTAACATGGTATCAGAGGCGGGTTACTGAGGTTTCTGAGGTTCAGTTGCGTGAGCGGAAGTCAGCCAGTGTTGTTACTCAGTGATTGAGTGGTGATCAACCTGTTTTGTTGCTCAGAGCTGCTGAAAGGTTGCCAACAGGTGTTGCAATGGAAGGGAGTTTTGCAAGGGGTCTGGGCATTGAACTCTTAACGCCGACTAACTTCAAGAAGTGGAAGTCATGCATGAAGAGTTATCTTCTTGGCGAGGAGCTGTTGGAAGTCGTCGCTGGAGACGACATGCAGGAAGTCACTGCTGCTTTCGGTACTACTGAGCAGGTTAGGCTCTGGAGAAGAACAAATGCTAAGGCGGAGTTTATTCTGAAGAGAGCCATGTCTCCGGAACTGTTTGATCACATCATTGGATGTGATTCGGCTGCTGATATTTGGACAACCATTGATGAGTTATTCAATAGTAAGAATGTGGCACGGCTTCAGTTCCTGGAGAATGAGTTGGCCAGGGCAACTCAGGGAGACCTTTCCATCTCCAAGTACTTCTTAAAGATGAATAGCTTGTGTGCTGAGCTGTCGGCACTGGATCCTGATGAGCCTATCTCTGAGGCAAAGATGAAAAGGCACATCGTCCGCGGCTTGCGGAAGGAGTATGTGGCCTTTGTCACATCTGTTCAAGGGTGGGCTACTCAGCCGTCATTGCTTGAGCTGGAGAATCTGCTTGCCTCGCAGGAGAGCTTAGCAAGGCAGATGGCTGGAGTGAATCTGAATCAGGAAGGCAGCGAAGCTCTCTTCTCAGGCAAGAAGAAAGGATGGGAAGGGAAGAAGAAGAAGAAGGTGCAGGCCGCTGTTGAGAAGGAGACTTCAACTTCATATCCGCCGGAGAGGAGCAATGCTCCTAAGGACTGGAAGAATAATCTGAAGTGCTACCGGTGTCATCAGCGAGGGCACTTCAAGTGGGACTGCAAGGTCAAACTGCAGCCTGGGCATGCTGCAGGAAAGGAGGAAGCTTGCTCGAGAAGTGAAGAAGCAGAATGGGGCGGAGCTTTCATGACGGGCACTTGTGTCCGGGCCTTGTCTGCTGAGGACTTCAACAGTGAGTGGATCGTGGACTCCGGGTGTGGTCATCACCTCACCGGAGACAAATCGAAGTTCACCTCCATGCAGCCATACTCAGGTAATGAAGCTATTATCACTGCTGATAATACTGTTTATGCAGTAGAGAAAGAGGGGGTCGTGTCATTGGGTAGTGATCAGGGGCCACTCACGTTAAGGAGTGTGTATCACGTGTCGGGCATGAAGAAGAACCTCTTCTCGGTGACCAATGCGGTGGATGCTGGGTATCACGTTCTGTTTGGGCCAACAGACGTGAGGTTCCTTCGCAACGTATCAGCGGTAAAGGCTGATGTTGCTCATGTTGGGAGGAGGGTGAAGAACTTATTTGTCCTTTCCACCAGTGCTTATGTTGATAGAATGAGGGCCAATGATAGTGCTGCTATCTGGCATGAGAGGCTGGGGCATGTTGGCATGGACAAGCTGAAGGCAATGGCAAGTAGAAGTTTGGTGAGGGGGTTGCCGAAGTTATCCTCCTTTGGTGATGGGCATGTTTGTGCTGGCTGTCAATACGGGAAGGCACATCGCCTTCCGTTTGATAAATCACAAACAAGGAGCAAGAAGCCACTGGAGTGTATTCATGGCGACCTGATGGGACCAACGGTTACTGCCAGCCTTGGTGGAAGCAGATATATGCTTGTCTTGGTTGATGACTACTCAAGGTATACTTGGGTGTACTTCTTAAAGGAGAAGTCAGAAGCCTTCCGTTTGTTTGTGGAGTTTAAGGAGTTGGTAGAAGGCCGGCTTGGCTTGCGGATTAAGAAGCTTAGAACTGATAACGGGGGGGGGAGTTTGTCTCCTCCGAGTTTTCTAACTTCTGCAGGAAGCACGGGATCCAACGGGAGCTTACATGTGCTCACACTCCACAACAAAATGGGGTAGCGGAGCAGAAGATCCGTCATCTGACGGAGACCTGCAAATGCTGGCTTCATGCGAAAGATATCTCAAGGTCCTTTTGGGCGGAGGGAATGTCTTGTGCTGCTTATGTTATCAACCGGATGCCACTCAGCCCAATCAACATGAAGACTCCTGTTGAGCTGTTGCTGAAGGAGAAGCCGAGTGTGGGACACCTTCGGGTGTTCGGTTCAACTTGCTACGTGCATGTCCCGGATGCTTCACGGACAAAGCTGGATGCGAAGGCAAGGAAACTTATCTTTATTGGCTATGATGAGCGGAAGAAGGGATGGAAATGCATGGACCCCGTGACGAAGAAGTTCGTGGTGTCAAGAGACGTTGTCTTTGACGAGCTGACGTCATATGGAGGTGGCTCGGTGGATCTAACCGGAAGTAGCAAGGTTGATGAAGCATCGGTGGAGGCGGCTGAATGCTTGGAAGAGGAGCTTGCTGTTTCACCAGCAGCTCCTGTTGTTTCGAACTCCGAGGCTGAGCCTTCTGGCTCAGGAAGAAGGGGGAGCACTGCTTAATGCTTGCCCCAGGTAGGAGTGGAGCCCGAAGAAGCAACGGAAGCCGTGAGCAAGGAGCCATGTCTTCGGAGATCGAAGAGGGTGGTTAAGCCACCGGCTCGGTACTGTGATGGGAATGCAGTGAGCTTTGTCTCCTGCTTCTTTGCAGGTCCTCTGGATGAGCGAGAGCCTGTAAAATTCAACGAGGCCACTGGAGTAAAGGAGTGGGATGATGCCATGAAGGAAGAGATTGATGCTCTGAAGAAGAATGAAACCTGGGACCTTGTGCCCAAGGTTGATGGCGTTACTCCGGTTACTTGCAAGTGGGTGTATAAGTTGAAGAAGAAGGCTGATGGGAGCATTGACCGGTTCAAGGCTCGCCTGGTCGCTAGAGGATTCTCACAGCAGTATGGAGAAGACTATAAGGAGACATTCAGTCCAGTTGCGAAGATGACTTCTGTAAGAGTGGTGATCGCCTTGGCTGCTAGCAAGGGATGGAGGTTGTGGCAACTCGATGTGAAGAATGCCTTTCTTTACGGAGAGATTGACAAGGACATCTTCATGGATCAGCCGCTTGGTTTTGTCTCTGAGAAGCATCCGGACTATGTCTGGAAACTCAGGAAGGCTCTCTATGGGTTGAAACAAGCTCCTAGAGCGTGGTATGGGAAGATTGCAGAGTACTTGCAATTCTGTGGATACCTTGCTTCTAACTCGGATTCAAGCTTGTTCGTCAAGAAGAAGGGGGAGCTACGTGTCTTGGTCCTGCTGTATGTGGATGACATGATCATCACAGGGAACTCGGAGGGGGAAGTAGCAAGGCTCAGGGCTGAGCTTGCTATACGCTTCGAGATGAAAGACTTGGGAGAGTTGCATCACTTTCTCGGTCTGGAAGTGGAGAGGAAGGAGTGCGGGATTCTCATTAGCCAGAAAGGGTATGCTGATCGCATTGTGAAGCGGTTTGGTATGGGCGAAGGGAAGAAGTGCTCTACTCCACTAGAATCTGGGCTAAAGCTTCGACGAGATGAGGGAAGGGTTCTTCATGATCCCTTGGTGTTCAGGGCTCTTGTTGGGAGCTTGATTTATCTGACGATTACAAGGCCGGATATCGCTTATGTTGTTGGCCGAGTAAGTCGGTATATGGCTGAACCAAGGCAATCTCATCTAGTGGCGGCGAAGGGAATTCTGAAGTATGTCAAGGCTTCTTCTGACATGGGACTCCTCTATAGAAGGGACGCGGAGGTTGCGTTGCTCGGGTACACGGATGCTGACTATGACGGTGATTCGGATGATCGAAGGTCTACTTCAGGTTATGTGTTCACTTGCGGTTCAGCTAGCATCTCGTGGTGTAGCAAGAAGCAGGACTCGGTGTCGGTTTCAACCACGGAGGCGGAGTATAAGGCTTCGGCCTTGGCTGCTCGGGAAGCCGTTTGGTTGAGGAGGCTTATAGAGGATGTTCATGAAGAAGTGCAAGGGCCTACTTTACTCCGGGGTGACAATGAGAGTGCTCTCAAACTGGTTAACAATCCAGTGTGTCACGCCAGGACCAAGCATATAGATATTGATCACCATTTCATCAGGGAGAAGGTGTTGGAGGGGTCTCTGCTGGTCGGGCATGTTCGGAGTGAAGATAATCTTGCTGACATCTTCACGAAGCCACTGTCGAAGGGGCCCTTTGAACGCTTGCGCAGCTTGTTGGGCTTGGTCACCACTTCCCACTTCAAGGGGGAGTGTTGAAATTTGTGAAGTGGAAGTGGGTGACAGGACAGGCCGGGCGGCCTGGAGCGGACAGCTTTGGCGGACTAGGCGGACTAGGCGGACTGAGATTTGCGGCCTGGTGGAAGGTCTAGTGAGAAGCCAGTTGTTCTAGGCGATTTGCACGGGTTGAGTCCGCGGACTATGCGGCCTGGTTTCTGCGGATAGGGTGTTTGCTGATTGGCTTTGCCAAGGAGCGGCCTGAGCGGATAAAGGCTTGCGGACTGGTGCATTGCTCAGTGGCCGCGGGTGCAAGCTTGTGTTGATAGGCGGGTTGGCTCGTGTCCGCGGGTAGCTTGCGGACTGGAGTGTCCGCGGTGTGGGCTGTTGCGGACTGGGCTTGGAGCTTGGCTGAGGCCTTGTCGAGCTCTGGTGGCACGGCAGGCGATTTGCTGTGGAGGTCGATTGGCGGACTGGTTTTGGAGTCCGGGGATGGCTACTGCGGTGGACAGAAGTACGAGGAGCTCGCGGACTCTTGGCGGTCTGTGCTAGGGTGTTTGGCGGACGGGAATTTGAGTCCGCCATGCTCGCATTGGCCCTTGATGGTTTTGGACTTGGTCACACTTTGTGCCAAGGCCATGGTGTCCACGGTATCTGCCAAGTCCGCTGTGACCGGGCGGACTGTTGCTGTCTTCCTTTGGTCGTGGACTTGTGGCAGATTGAGGTGTGAGTCTTGCGGACTGCCTCGGGTTGGTGCGGACTACCATTGAAGGGGGTTGCTGTCTTGCAGTGGTTGGAGCTTTGCGGGCTGATGCCTTGTCCGTATAGCTTGGGCGGACTGGAGAGGGTTCGCCAATGGTTGCCTTGCTCCTGGCGGTTTTCCTTGGTATCCGGCTAAGTCCATACGGACTCAGCGGACGATGTTTTTGCTATTGCACGGGCAGGGGTGGTGATGTTATCTCTTGGGCGGTGACCACACTCCTCACCTTGCCTATAAATAGGACCCCCCGGGAATAACCTAAATAACTTGAGTGAACAGTAAGTTGGGGTGTGCAAGGAGCTGCGGTCTGTGTTTGTCAGTCCGCGCGGATTGTTTCTGGCTGACGGTTTGCAGTGTGCAGGTCGCGCGGATAGCTTCAAGGAGCCAGGAGTTTGGCTGTGACTTCGGTCAAGTGCTTGGAAATGTGCGGTCTCTGCGGACTCAGCAGGAGGTCGCTCTGCGGCTTGTCAGTTCTGTTTCATCTTTGCCAGCTTCAATAACCTGTCCGCCGGTTTCAGGCGGGTAGGGGTGTTCCTCAGTTCAAGTTCAGCAGGAGGCGAATAACGGTGTGTCCGCGCGGCCTCGCAGCTTCGGCGGACTCCGTGTCTATTCGGCGAATTGCAGCATAGCTTGGGCGAGCTCAGCGGACTCGGCGACCTCGGCGACCTCGCGGTCTCGGCGGACTCGGGTGTTGTTCGCCCGGCTTGTTTTTTGGTGCTTTCTGTTTACAGCTGTGATACTAGCGAAATCATGTCTCGCTATATATGCCTCGCATTGTAAAGAAGTGAATGAATAATAGACCTGCTTGTGCTTCCATTGTTTGTTGGGATTTACCTTTGTACCTCTAGTCCTTGGTTTCCGCTGGTTCAACGTGCGAACTGGGTAGTTCCGAAGATATTAATTTGGCGTTTGGGCTATCTTGCTGACCACGTTGAGAAATTTTAACATTTGTAATCTCTCTTCTCTCCTCCATTCTGTAAAAGGGAGGTCATACCTTTGTAATAGATATATTTTTGGATAATAAAAATTTTGTTATTCCAAATTTTCGGTCTACTTGTTTTCTGTTTGCACAATTCTGTGACCCAAATTTCAAGTCAATAACCTTATCCAATTAAAAGTTATTAAGCATATAGTGACTGTCATACCCTAAGGACCAATCCCACAAAAAATGCCCTATAGGGCGCTACATTGTTCCAAATGATGTAATTTCAATTTCTAATCAAAGTAGACTAAAATGGCTACCTTTTTCATGTTGGGCACTTTTAATGGTTCAACACCTAAGGGACTTATTTTTCTTATTTTAAAAAGTGCACAGTAAAGGGAAAATATAATATATTACATATAATAATTTATATAACAAAATTATGGACGGTGGTGATTATGTCTTCAAGCTCCTGCCAATGTGCGGGATTTACCCGACCCAGAGCAGCTTCTTAGCCAATTTCCAAGCCAAACAGCCACGTCCCCGACCGACCACCGCCACAACCACCTCCGTTGAGGTGGTCGCTATCGCTAGACGGTGGTTTGGCCGCTGGAGGTGGAGGTTTCCTGCGAACTCGAGAGGAGCCAAAAATGGCTTTTTCCATGGAATTTAAAAATGGAAATCGACTCCTTTGAGCCCTATTTCAATCCCTAATGATCTAAGATGCTAGAACAAGGGGAGACGAGGAGAATCATGCCTGATTTCGGTCTTTGATGGGACTACTCTAGCTGGTGGCTATGGACTTTGGTGTTTTCCGGTGAACCTCTCCCAATCTCAATTCTCCACCAAAAGCTTTGATCCAAGAGTCGATTTCAACTGCTTGAGGGATTCTGAAGGAGATGAAAGGGTCGAATTGAGATTTGGAGGCCTCTATATAGGAGATCCATGAATGGGAGGTGGTAGGTCATGTCCATTAATGGCCCTCCTTGATGGTGGTCGACCTTGAAGTGCTGGAAACTGCTCTTCATCAAGGGAGATGAAAGGAGGGGTTGGGGAAGGAGAAGGGAGTGTCACTTAGCCTCCCTCCATTATTCCCCTGCTCCAAATAGAACTTTAACCTTAATTACATCCATTAAATCCTAATTAAATCACCCAATTCAGATTAAATAAATTTAATAAACTTTGTGGGCCTTAGGTTGGGCCTTGGGCAAGGCCTTAGCCCACTTGAATTGGCTTGGGCTCTCATTTAGCCTTTAGGGGTTAATTTGACCATGGTTGACCTTGGGGTTGACTTTGGTCAACTTGATGGGTTGACTGGTTCAAGGGGTGTGTCTTGAGTCCCTTGACACCACCTAATGTTGATTGGGTCATGGTGATGCCCCAAATTGGGCCCACATTGCCAAATAGCGTGATTTTGACGTAAATAGAACCAAGTTTGACTTTGGTCAAACTGGTCAACTTGGTGACCCCATGACTGGGCTTTTGGGTCCACTTGGCCCCTAATGACATTACAAGGCTAGTGGTGGGGTCAACTTTAGGTTTTGAGGTCAATAAGACATCTTAGGGGAAGGTTTGATCTATGTTGACCTAAGGTTGACTTGGTCAATTCGGACCACTAGATTGACCTAGCCTTGAGTCCATCAGCCAGTTGTCTCTCTCTCTGTGTAAGAGAAGTGTTAGTGAGCTTACCTTGAGGTTGTGAGTTCAAGTGAGTGTGAATTGGCCTAAGTTGACTCGTGCACTTTGGGGGTAAACATTGCAGTTTTCCTAAGTTCAAGCTGAGCTAGGGTCACACTACAGCCTCCATGCACCACTCAAGCCCTAACACAAACTTTAGGGGGCCTAGAAGTGTAGGGGATGTTACAACACACAATAGTGCACCAGGAAAAGGCTCTCGTGGGAGCTCACAAGGAAAAGGCTCGTGCTGGAGCGCGCAAGGAAAAGGCATGCGCGAGATCGCCCAAGGAAAATGCGAGTGCGGGAGCGTGGAAGGAAACTAAGTGTCGATTCGCGGAAACATGGGTGAGTATAGTAGAGGGGTTTTTGCGGGAACCAACAGCTAACGGGTGTGTTCGGTCTTAAAGGCAAGGTGATGAGGTGAAGAGGTTGAAGATTGTGGGGATAGAGGAGAGGATAAGCTTCTAAGTGCTCGAGAGTGGAGCAAACGCTTGATCAAGGGTTGCGTCGATAGAGGAGAGGAGGATGTTGATCTGAGTGCGGAGATGGCAGGGAAGGTTGATCAAGAACTGTCGAGCAGACAGTTACTTTGACGGTTGAGATTGTAGGTTGATGCCGAGAGAGGTGTGATGAGAAGAAGAGGGGGCCACTAGCAGCGACAACAACAGACTTCGCCCACCGTGGCTTAAATGTCTGATAAGTCGTAAATATACCTACTTTTATGTACAATAAATATGCCGTTTTACTTTATTTTTTGTTATTTTTGTTTATTTTTCTTTATAAAAATGTTTCTTTTTTGTAAATAATGTTCTAACTTACTCTATTTTGATTTCCTAAAAAATTTCAGTAAAAGTCAACTTTTGCATAGTACACGCCCGTGTACTTTTGGTCACGCCCGTGACCAGGGCGTGATACGTTAAATTCCCGAGAAATGAACAAATTTTGAAGAAATATCTTGACACGCCCGTGACATGACCCGTGTCCAGCGCTCGACGATTTCCGCTCGACGATTTTTGCGCTCGCCGATTTCCGCTCGCCGATTTCCGATCGACGATCGTCGAAACCCGTCACGCCCGTGATCTGGGGCGTGACCACTCCATCAAGCTTGACGAAATGTTCTGCTCGACGATTCTCCGCTCGACGAAATTCGCGCTCGACGACTTCCCGCTCGACGATCGTCGAGCAACCCGACACGCCCAGCGTCACGCCCGTGACCTGGGGCGTGACTTCTCCACCTGGCCCGACAAACTGCCGCCGGCGACTTTCGACACAGACGGCGCCCTTTTCAACCTCCCCGACACGCCTACCGTCACACCTGTGACATGGGGCGTGACTACTACGTGGACCTCCCCAAAGTCAACAACGCCATCAAATCGCCGGAAGAAGATTCTGAATTATGCTGACACGCCCACCATCTCGCCCGTGACCGTGGGCATGACCGCCGCGTTTTCAGCCGCAATGTCAAATCACCGTAGAACACCAAAATCTGCTGATAAATTATGCTGACACGCCCCCCCGACATGCCCGTGTTGGAGGGCGTGTACTTGTAAATTTTTGCCTATAAAAGGGCAGCTGCTGTATGAGTTAAGGGTTCCAAATTTTTGAACCGTTTTGATGCTAAGGGCTGTTGTTTGGAGCTAGTTTTGGGGCTATTGAATAGTTTAGAACGCTCTGATAATACGTTTGCAGACAATTTTATTAGGATATTTTCGGGGTTTGAAAGCCAATCATGTCTTGTAAAGTACTTGTTTTGATTCCCCTTTGTATATATTTTTGTCGCTAATGCATTTTTTCTGCTTTTTGCAGGTTTCCACGGCTTTCAGCCGAAGTTTGCTGTGACACGCCCCAAGGTCACGCCCTACCAGGGCGTGTACCTAGGGCGTGTACCCAGAGGAATGAAGCAATTGGTCCGAAACTGCATTCCATGGAAACTTAGTGTACACGCCCTCGGTCACGCCCGTGTCACATCCGACACGGGCGTGTACTAGAGGCGTGTCCCCAGGTTCCGAGGAATCGCCGCAGCGCGCTCGTTTTTCCCGCTCCACCGTCGCACCGAAAGTGTCACGCCCCAGGGTCACGCCTGACCCGGGCGTGACATATGGGCGTGTACTTCAGCAATTCCGCCCGTCACCACCAGCATTCAATTTCAGCCCGAAAAAGTCACGCCGCAAAGAACACGCCCCAGGTACACGCCCTACCAGGGCGTGACTTATGGGCGTGTACCGCAACAACTCCGTCAGAATTCAATTCCTGCCCGAAAAAGTCGCGCCGAATGTGTCACGCCCCAGGGTCACGCCCGACCAGGGCGTGACAGGGGGGCGTGACCCGACCCGAAAAATTCTATAAATAGAGCCCAACTCCAGGGGTTTAGGACAACTTTTCGCTTTGAGAGGGGAGGTTCTGTCCTTTGTATTTCTGAACTTTTTAAGCATGTCTTTCCATTTTTAGTTCGTAGCTCTAGCTTTATGCTTTCCCTGTATTAGCTCCTAGCTTCTTTCTGTAGTATGATGCTAATGATAGTGTAGTTTCCTTTTCATGTTCTTGTAATCTCTCATTTTCAAGCTGTAAGATCACTGTTTCTCTTAATAAAAAGTGTTGTTTTCTTTTTCGTTCCTGCTCTGTTTTCAGTATTTTTCTTCTACCCATCTCCCTCTTCCACCTCACCATGATTAACTAATCCTCCATGTACTCGATCTAATTGATCCGAGGTTCGAGTGATTAGGTTATGATGCTTTGAATCTTACCTTTTCTTTTTAGGGTTTAGCTTTGAATTGCTCTTGATTTATCACGGGTTGGAGGTATATTATCGATATATACTCTCCACCTTTGCTTTCATTCTGGGCTAGCCGAGAGTCCGAAAGTTTGAAATGAGCACTCAAGAGTAAAGGGAGTTGTTCGCACCCCTCGAGAGAGGCAGACGTTCAAATCTCCCGGATTGGAGTAAAATCCAATAGAGGGGTTCACCGCGTAAAGCGAGTTTTAGGCCTCCGATTTAGGCGAAAGTCGGTCGGACCTTCCTAAACTCAGTTAGGCACGGCCTTCGAGAGAAGCGTGTCAATATTCATGGAACCTCCACGGTCAAGAACCTTTACCCTAATTAGCTTAGGTTTATTTATCGTATTTTTCTAACCACTCTTGCCGAGGTGATTTCTGATCGAGTGCATTTTCCCTTCATCGTTACTAAGCTTAAGTTAATCGCTCTTTTAGCTCTCTTTATCTTTTCATGCAAGTAGTTCTCTTCCTTTAGTACATTTAGCTAAACCTTATTTTGCCGTCGATAAAATAATAGATTTCGTGTGATTAAGCTTACTCAACTGTTCCCGGATTTCAATATGACACTTGTGTCCCCTAGTTGCATTTCGATAGGTATACTTGCCTTGATGAATTGTTAGTTTGGTATTTTCTCTTTGCAGATATCTAAGAGACAATCAAGTTTTTGGCGTCGTTGCCGGGGAAGCAACGCTTGTTGATAAATTGAAAACGCGAATATATTAATTTTATCACTTCTCTTTCTCAGCCTCCTTCTTAAATTTTTTTTTCCGCCTACTCACTTGAGTTAAATGGCTGGATTTTGTTAAGTGTGCGTATTTTTATTTTTCCGCCTACTCACTTGAGTTAATTGGCTGGATTTATTTCAAGCAAGTGTGCGTATTTTTATTTTTCCGCCTACTCACTTGAGTTAATTGGCAGGCTTTATTTCAGTAGAGTGTGTTTACTTTCTGTAGAGTGGGTGTGTTTTAATTTTTTGTCGAGTGCGTGAGTATAGCTTTTATTTTCCGCCTACTTGCACAGAGATAAATGGCTGGATTTTAATTACCGCATTCGTAATAGAAACCCACATCACAAAATTTTCTACACCACCTAACTCTCTCGAAAAGGGCAAAGTGGCTCTAAATGCCACTATCTTGTCTAGTACCTTGCGAACCCTTCACCGGGTAGCCCTTGGGAAGTTCGGGAGTTAAAACATAAAAAAATCTATTTCAAAAAATTTTTCCAACTTCATTAGCTCTTTTACTTTTTAGTCTTGCTTCTCCTCTTTTCTTCTAGTGTATGACCCGCGGTAGTCCATCGGTTACTTTGGACATGGACCACGAAATTGAGCGTACTCTTCGGAGAAGATCGCGATTTCAAGGCCCTACTACCCAAGTGCCGATTGAGGATTCCGAGTCATTTTCTACCTTAAGAATGGCAGAACCCAACGTGGAGGAAGTCGTGCAAAGGCCTATGTCCTATTATGCACGACCAAATCTCGAGGGTACAGAAACTAGTATAGTTCGCCCTGCAATAAATAATAATAATTTTGAACTGAATCCTAGCATAATTCAAATGGTGCAGCAGTATGTGCAATTTGACGGGCTTCAAGATGAAGACCCGAACGCACACATAGCCAGCTTTCTTGAGATTTGTGACACCTTCAAGATAAATGGTGTCACAAATGATGCTATTAGGCTAAGATTATTTCCTTTCTCTCTTAGAATTAAGGCTAAGCAGTGGCTGAACACCCTTCCTAAAAATAGCATAACTACTTGGACGCAATTAACTGAAAAATTTTTGGCCAAGTATTTTCCGCCTGCTAAAACTGCTAAACTTAGGAATGACATTTCTGCCTTTGGACAAATAGACTCTGAGACCCTTTACGAAACTTGGGAAAGATTTAAAGAATTATTAAGACGATGCCCACATCATGCTCTGCCTGTATGGTTGCAGGTGCAGACGTTTTATAATGGGCTAAATCAAAGCACGAAGCAAATGATAGACGCAGCTTCTGGCGGTACTTTAAACCATAAGACCCCGGAAGCAGCTCTTGAGCTGTTTGAAGACATGGCCATGAACACTTACCAGTGGAATGTGCCTAGGTCCCGCCCAAACAAACCTGCAGGTCTCTTTGAAGTGGACAACGTCTCACAACTCGCACTGCAAGTTGAAATATTAAGCAAAAAAATTACGGAGATGACTGCTGCCTCCGCCCCTCAGGTATGGGAATCTGCAACTCCTCCCGCTGAACATTTGGATTATGTAAATAATATGCCTAGAACTACTTTTAATAATTTTTCTGCTGCGAATTATCATCCTCCTGGTTTTAATTTTCCGAATAGTTATAATCCTGCGTTAAGAAATCATCCGAATTTTTCGTGGAGCAATCCATCGAATGCTGTGCGCCCGCCACCGCAAAGTGATTTTTCTGCTCCACCACCACCTCCTCCTCAAAGTTTTCCAAAACCTCCAAATTTGGAGGAAGTGTTTTCAAAATACATGAATGCTAATGACGCTACGATTAGGACCTTAACCGGAAGTGTTAAAAACTTAGAAAATCAGGTAGGACAGCTCGCTAAAATGATTTCTGAGCGACCCGTAGGGTCTCTTCCTTCCAATACCGAGCCCAACCCGAGAGAGCAAGCGAAAGCTATAACTCTTCGGAGTGGGAAGAAAGTTCCTGGTATGGTAAGTGAAGAACCTGAGGCAAGCTCCGCTCCCGTTTTTAAAAATCAAAGCTCCGTTCCCGTTTTAAAAATTCCACCCTCTGCCGAAGAAATTATCACCCCTATCGTAGAAAAAGAACTCACTCCACCACCCACCTTTAAAAATAATCCATCCCCACCATACCCTTCCGAACTTAATAAACAACGACAAGATGATCAATACACCCGCTTTTTAGAAATGTTTAAGCAAATCCACATAAATCTGCCTTTCCACGAAGCCATATCCCAGATGCCTAAGTACGCAAAATACCTTAAGGACCTCCTAACCAACAAGAAGAAGTTAGAGAACCTTTCTCATGTCACATTAAATGTCGCGTTCTCGGCGGTTTTGACAAACGGATTACCGAAGAAAATCAGTGACCCGGGTAGTTTCTCTATCCCGTGTGTCTTTGGTGATCTCTTTGTCAAACACGCTTTAGCCGACCTAGGTGCGAGTATTAATCTTATGCCCTTCTCGTTGTTTAAAAAGTTAGGAATTGGTAGTCTCAACCCCACACGCATGAGTATCCAACTCGCCGACAGATCAGTAAAATACCCGTTAGGAATAGTGGAGGACGTCCTAGTCAAAGTTGACAAGTTCATCTTCCCGGTGGACTTTGTCATTTTAGACATCAAAGAAGACGTCGACGTTCCCCTGATCCTTGCCCGACCCTTCCTTGCCACCTCCCGAGCTATCATTGATGTAAGCAATGGTAAGCTCTTCCTTCGAGTGGGCGACGATGAGGTAACTTTCTCTATCACCCCCTCGATGAAGAACACACTAGCTAATGATGACTCCTGTTTTTTCATGGATACCGCAAGTGAAGAATCCTTCTCTCCCACCTCTGATTTTGAGAAAGAATTTTCCAATTTTTGTTCCTCTCCTACTCTTCCAACTGAATCTCTACACCTAAGTGAAGAATCCTCCACTCGCCCCTCTGATTTTGAAAAAGAATTTTTCGATTTCTGTTCCTCTTCTACTTTTCCAACTGAATCGCTGCACGAAGCCTCCATGGCCGCTAGCAACACCCCTTTTAATTTTACATATAAAAAAGTGTACGAGGACATAGTTTTTGAAAAAGAACAAATTTCCAAAACCTCGTATGATGACCCCCCTACCTTGGAACTGAAAGAACTACCAGAGCACCTTCAATACGCTTTCTTAGAAAAGGAATCCAAGCTGCCTGTCATAGTTTCGGCCTACCTCACGGATGCACAAAAGGATAAACTTCTTTCAATTTTACAAAACCATCGCCAAGCTATTGCTTGGCAGATATCTGATATTAAGGGCATAAGCCCATCTTTCTGCACTCATAAAATCTTAATGGAAGATAATTCACGTAACTCTATACAACCTCAGCGCCGTATAAACCCAAACATGAAAGACGTAGTTAAGGGCGAGGTTATGAAATTGTTAGACGCAGGAATTATCTATCCTATATCCGACAGTAAGTGGGTTAGCCCAGTACAGGTAGTACCAAAGAAGGGAGGGATAACGGTCGTAAGTAATGAAAATAATGAATTAATCCCGACTCGGACGGTGACCGGATGGCGAATGTGTATAGATTACCGTATGTTGAACGACGCCACCCACAAGGATCACTTCCCCTTGCCGTTCATTGATCAAATTTTAGAACGACTTTCCGGACATAGCTTTTATTGTTTTCTCGATGGCCTCTCGGGGTATCTTCAAATCCCCATCTCCCCCGAGGACCAGGAGAAAACTACGTTTACTTGTCCCTTCGGCACCTTCGCCTACCGAAGAATGCCGTTTGGATTGTGCAATGCGCCGGCTACATTCCAACGATGTATGCTCGCCATCTTTGACAAGTACGTAGAAAGCATTATGGAAGTCTTCATGGATGATTTCTCCGTCTTCGGGAATTCCTTCGATAGTTGCTTAGAGAACCTTGAAAAAGTCTTAGAGCGATGCGAAGAAACTAACCTCGCCTTAAATTGGGAAAAATGTCATTTTATGGTAAGGGAAGGGTTAGTTTTGGGACATAAAATTTCTGAAAGGGGTATTGAAGTAGACGTTGCGAAAATAGAAGTTATCGAGAAACTGCCGCCACCTACGAACATAAAAGCCATAAGAAGTTTCCTGGGTCATGCGGGTTTCTACCGCCGCTTCATAAAGTTCTTTTCCAAAATCACCAAGCCCCTTACCCATCTCTTAGAAAAAGACGCCCCATTCATCTTTGATGACCTCTGTCTAGCTGCCTTCAATTTAATAAAAGAAAAATTAGTTAATGCGCCAATCATGATAGCTCCGGTGTGGGATCTTCCATTTGAAATAATGTGTGATGCGAGTAGTTATGCGGTGGGAGCCGTACTAGGTCAACGTATTTCCAAAAACTTCCACCCCATTTATTACGCTAGTAAAACACTCACATCTGCACAGGAAAATTACACCACAACCGAGAAGGAGCTCTTAGCGGTAGTATTCGCATTTGACAAATTTTGCCCTTATATTACTCTTTCGAAAATTATTGTTTTTACGGACCACTCGGCCCTCAAATATCTTCTCTCTAAAACGGATGCCAAGCCTCGCTTGATTCGCTGGGTCTTACTCCTCCAGGAGTTTGACTTAGAGATCCGTGATAAGCGAGGTGCCGAGAACTTGGCCGCCGACCACCTTTCGCGGCTAGACAACCCGTTTATAGAGCAATTAGACGAAAATTCTTTTCATTACTATTTTCCTGATGAGAAGCTGTTCATAATTAACACATCTACTTCTCCTTGGTTTGCTCGCATCGCCAACTATCTAGTGGCTCGTGTGCTCCCAAAAGAGTTCTCGTCTCAGCAAAAGAAGAAATTCTTTTCTGAATTGAAGAACTACTTTTGGGAGGACCCGCATCTTTTTAAAGTCTGTGCAGACCAAGTGATCAGGAGGTGTGTTTCCTTTGATGAAGGATTAGATATTATTAAACATTTGCATGAAGGACCGACAGGTGGGCACTATCAAGCTGCTCGCACCGCTCACAAAGTGTTAAGCGCGGGTTTTTACTGGCCCAGCCTGTTTAAAGACGCGCATGCCTTTGTGAGTAGGTGTGATAGTTGCCCACGGTCGGGGAATATTTCGAATAAAAATGAAATGCCACAAAATTATTTCCTAGAGTGCGAAGTTTTCGACCTCTGGGGGATTGATTTTGTCGGCCCTTTTCCTTCTAGCTTCGGGAATAAGTACATTTTAGTTGCCGTTGATTATGTTTCACGTTGGGCCGAAGCCCAAGCTCTTCCTACGAATGACGCCCGAGTCGTAGTTAATTTCCTAAAAAAATTATTTTCTCGATTCGGTACACCGCGCGCTATCGTTAGTGATAGGGGTTCCCATTTCTGTAACGCGTAATTTTCAAAAATCCTAACTAAATATGGCGTTACTCATAAGCTTTCCACTGCCTATCACCCCCAAACTAACGGACAAGTCAAAGTAGTGAATAGAGAAATAAAACGAATTTTAGAAAAGACTGTTTCAACATCTAGAAAAGACTGGTGAGCCAAATTAGACGATGCTCTATGGGCCTACCGAACAGCGTACAAAACCGCCCTCGGATGTACGCCATATCGGTTGGTTTATGGAAAATCGTGTCATTTACCCGTAGAGTTAGAGCACAGCGCCTTTTGGGCCTTGCGATTTTTAAACTTCGATCCCCACTCCGTCGGCGATTTTAGAAAATTTCAACTTAACGAACTCGACGAGTGGCGCTCTTACGCGTATGAAAATAACAGACTTTATAAAGAGCGGACGAAGCGTTTACACGACCGACATCTTAAGCACACAAAAATCTTTAAGCCAGGCGACCAAGTGCTTCTTTATAACTCTCGTTTACGTTTATTCCCGGGTAAATTAAAATCACGTTGGTCTGGGCCTTTTACTGTTTTAGAAGTCTTTTCTTATGGTACTGTTTTAATTTCCCACCCTGATAAGGGTACTTTCAAAGTGAATGGTCAGCGTCTTAAACTGTATTTCTGTGATGATGTCAGTCTCAACCCTGTTAACTCTATCTTTCCGGTCCTGACATTTGATTAATCTGAACTTTATTTTTCTCAAAAACTTTGACTTTATTCGAACTTTATTTTTAAACAATATTTGGGACATTATTATTTTGATGCGTCGAGCTCAAACGACGCTTTAAACAAAGGGCGCTCTTGGGAGGCAACCCAAGTTATCTTTTTCTGTTTTCTTTCTTTTACACTTTTTGCCCCGACTGGCTCCGGCAAGCTGAAACTTCTGCGATCGCCTGCTCCAACGGTTCTGCTTCCATGACCAAGTCCCCCGGACGACGTTTCATGCAGATCCACAACACAGGCATGGAGGAGCGGCATCACTCAACTTGCCCTGCAAAATAAAACCGGGGAAGTACCTATTTTTCAATTCTATCTTTTATTTCTGTACTTTACTTTTCTCTCGTTCTCCGACCTCCTTCTCCATTGCGGACAATGTAGATTTTAAGCTTGGGGGAGGACTTCCTCCTTCTTTTTGTTTTCTTTTTGTTTTGTAAATATCCCAAAAAAATCCAAAATTTCAAAAATTTCACAAAATTATTATATATATATAGCTGCATTTTGGTATTTCAATAAGTACCCCATGTTTATGTTTTGTTTTTCTCAAACTTCTTTATAAATAATGTAGTTAATTATAATTTTTCTAATCATTCTTTTTAATCCTATTTCACAAGTAAAATGTTGGCCATGCTGTGTTTCTAATTCACGGTATCATGTTAAGGTAAAATATTTCTCTAAAACGTGCATTTCTATTATGGTTTTTCGTTCTTTATTTTCTTTACTTTCTCTAAAAATTTATCATCCACTATTTTCCTTTTCGTCTTTAGATAATTTTTGTAAGAACAAATTTTGAATAACGTAGTAGATATGAACGATCCAAGTCACATATTATTTTTATTTTCAAGATAATTTCATCAATCTTATTTTATTATCTCGAACTTGCTTTTTGAAATTTATCGACTCTATGTTTTAAATAAATTTAAAAAAAACGCGTGAAAATGATTTAGGCCATTTTTGTTTACGTTTGAGCTTTCTTGCCAACCTAAACTCTTTTACCACTAGTTAGCCGCTTTTGAGCCTTTTTTCCAAATTCATTTGATAAACTCCACACACCATTTCATTTTCACCAAAGCCCAAATTCCTACCTATCTAATCACGCTAATTTTGTTTGATAGGAAATTTTGTCTTATCTGTGGAGATATTGTTGAAAAAAGTGTACTCAAAAGTAATAAATTGAAAAAAAAAAGAAGAAGAAAACAAAAATGAATGAAAATAAGAATAAAAAAAAAGAGATAAATAATCATAAAGAGAAAAAAAAATAAATTTATTTATACATATTTTGTTCAAAATAAATTTATTTTTTTGAAGCTCGTTGTTTTGGTTTAGTGTGATTTTTAAGCCTCCATGTTTATATTTGAATTCCACTCCTATTCATATTCCTAAACCAAACGTTTCGGTCCTATTAAGTCCTTTTGATTCATGCCCTTTTTTTTAATTTTATTTAACAACTAAGAAAAGTAAATCAGTTTTAGTTTTGGATTTAAACTTAGATTTTTGTTATTTAATTGATATAATTATAATACGTTGCTTGGATCCAGTAATAACTCAATACGTTCTTTTCATTTTCATTGCCTTGCTCAAATCTATTTAAAGAATTTCGTCAAAATTCTGGATGATTTATTTTTATTAAGTAAAGTTTATAAAAGTTAAACCATACCTAAATAATTGTTTTAGAATTACGTTTTACATTCTCCCTACCTAGAATTTCGCTTAGTACTTGTGTGAGTATGATTAAAACTTTTTGAATTAGTCACTTTTTATGATTAGCTTGTCTTTATATCTTTGCTTGGGGACAAGCAAAACTTAAGCTTGGGGGAATTTGATAATACGTTTGCAGTCAATTTTATTAGGATATTTTCGGGGTTTGAAAGCCAATCATGTCTTGTAAAGTACTTGTTTTGATTCCCCTTTGTATATATTTTTGTCGTTAATGCATTTTTTCTGCTTTTTGCAGGTTTTCACGGCTTTCAGCCGAAGTTTGCTGTGACACGCCCCAAGGTCACGCCCTACTAGGGCGTGTACCTAGGGCGTGTACCCAGAGGAATGAAGCAATTGGTCCGAAACTGCATTCCATGGAAACTTAGTGTACACGCCCTCGGTCACGCCCGTGTCACATCCGACACGGGCGTGTACTAGAGGCGTGTCCCCAGGTTCCGAGGAATCGCCGCAGCGCGCTCGTTTTTCCCGCTCCACCGTCGCACCGAAAGTGTCACGCCCAAGGGTCACGCCTGACCCGGGCGTGACATATGGGCGTGTACTTCAGCAATTCCGCCCGTCACCTCCAGCATTCAATTTCAGCCCGAAAAAGTCACGCCGCAAAGAACACGACCCAGGTACACGCCCTACCAGGGCGTGACTTATGGGCGTGTACCGCAACAACTCCGTCAGAATTCAATTCCTGCCCGAAAAAGTCGCGCCGAATGTGTCACGCCCCAGGGTCACGCCCGACCAGGGCGTGACAGGGGGGCGTGACCCGACCCGAAAAATTCTATAAATAGAGCCCAACTCCAGGGGTTTAGGACAACTTTTCGCTTTGAGAGGGGAGGTTCTGTCCTTTGTATTTCTGAACTTTTTAAGCATGTCTTTCCATTTTTAGTTCGTAGCTCTAGCTTTATGCTTTCCCTGTATTAGCTCCTAGCTTCTTTTTGTAGTATGATGCTAATGATAGTGTAGTTTCCTTTTCATGTTCTTGTAATCTCTCATTTTCAAGCTGTAAGATCACTGTTTCTCTTAATAAAAAGTGTTGTTTTCTTTTTCGTTCCTGCTCTGTTTTCAGTATTTTTCTTCTACTCATCTCCCTCTTCCACCTCACCATGATTAACTAATCCTCCATGTACTCGATCTAATTGATCCGAGGTTCGAGTGATTAGGTTATGATGCTTTGAATCTTACCTTTTCTTTTTAGGGTTTAGCTTTGAATTGCTCTTGATTTATCACGGGTTGGAGGTATATTATCGATATATACTCTCCACCTTTGCTTTCATTCTGGGCTAGCCGAGAGGCCGAAAGTTTGAAATGAGCACTCAAGAGTAAAGGGAGTTGTTCGCACCCCTCGAGAGAGGCAGGCGTTCAAATCTCCCGGATTGGAGTAAAATCCAATAGAGGGGTTCACCGCGTAAAGCGAGTTTTAGGTCTCCGATTTAGGCAAAAGTCGGTCGGACCTTCCTAAACTCAGTTAGGCACGGCCTTCGAGAGAAGCGTGTCAATATTCATGGAACCTCCACGGTCAAGGACCTTTACCCTAATTAGCTTAGGTTTATTTATCGTATTTTTCTAACCACTCTTGCCGAGGTGATTTCTGATCGAGTGCATTTTCCCTTCATCGTTACTAAGCTTAAGTTAATCGCTCTTTTAGCTCTCTTTATCTTTTCATGCAAGTAGTTCTCTTCCTTTAGTACATTTAGCTAAACCTTATTTTGCCGTCGATAAAATAATAGATTTCGTGCGAGTAAGCTTACTCAACTGTTCCCGGATTTCAATACGACACTTGTGTCCCCTAGCTGCATTTCGATAGGTATACTTGCCTTGATGAATTGTTAGTTTGGTATTTTCTCTTTGCAGATATCTAAGAGACAATCACGCTCGCATAAACAAACTCATAAGCTGTCCCCATTCTGATGAGTGGCTAATTGCTTTTAGCCCTCGGTATCGAAGAGCTTTGGGATTAAAATGTTTTAAATAACTAAAGGTCTAATGATTCTATTTAATTAAAAAACTTAAGGTTTACCCCGGGTTAATGACACGTAGAACCACATATCGATGTGTGGGCTCTATTTCCGTTATTCATACGCTAGCTAGCAGAGAGGCCGTAGGTATGGACAGATCACCCCTGGGTAAATAGAGTTTCGCACTAACCCTCGAGAGAGGAGGCGCGCTAACTCTACTGGATTGGGCTCCCCACCCAATAACGAGGTTCTTAGCGTACTGCAGGAATTAAGGGGAATCCTTCATCGGATGAGAGCCCGGTCGAATAGCCTTAATGTTCAGGTGAGCGATATTCCTAGAGATAGGTGAGCTCATTATTTTGAACCTCCACGGCCAAGTTTCCTCTTTAATTGAATTGAAACTTTGGATCTCTAGTTATTCAAATCTATTTTTAATCCTAACGTAATTCGATACCGAGTGTTAACTCTTCATCGACTCTACTTTTAATCTTTTTCCAGCTTTTTCTTAATTAAAAATCGACTTAACTATTTCGGTAAAATAATAGTGCTTTTAGAGCAATAGGGATAATCAACCCTTTCCAGGGAAATTTACGATTTGGATATTCCCCCGAATATTCTGTATTACTTGCGATAGGTGCACTTGCCTACCTAAGCAAGCCCGCGGCGATCGACTCATCGAACCAACCACAGGAAGAGTCTGTTTGAGGGCTCAATCAAGTTTTTGGCGGCGTTGCCGGGGACAATCTTTGAGTTGTTATTTTGAATCCGAAGTCTATTACTTTTACCTTTATTTCTAAAAAACTAAAAAAAAAACTAAAAAACTTTTCTTCAAAATTTTAAAAAAAAAGAAGAAGTAAATTTTCTACTTTCTATTTAAGGGTGTATAACCCGTGGACAGCCTTCGGAGTCCGAAAATTTGGATTTCGATCCTGAGATCGAACGCTCGCTTGCGCGTATTCGGTCTCAACGCCGAAATCTCTCTTTGGATCTCGAAGAATCCATCGGAGAACCCTCTGCCGTTGTTATGGCCGACCCATTCCGAACGCGGCCGTCGAGCGTATAATGTCATATTACGCCCAGCCGAATTTGGACGATACTGGGTCCAGTATTGTTCGTCCGATGGTGGCGAACAATAATTTTGAGATCAAATCGAGTGTTATCCAAATGATCCAAAATGTCGTGCAATTAGATGGACTGCCGGATGAGGACCCGAACGTTCATTTGTCTAGTTTTTTTGGAAATTTGCGATACTTTTAAGATCAATGGCGTCACTGATGACGCCATTCGTTTGCGCCTTTTTCCATTCTCCCTCAGATCCAAAGCTAAGGCGTGGTTGAATTCCCTCCCCCGAGGATGTATCGCCACCTGGGCCGAGCTTGCGGAGCGGATCTTAACGAAGTATTTTCCGCCCGCCAAACCTGCAAAGTTGCGGGCGGACATTTCTTCATTCGTGCAGAACGATTCCGAGTCTCTTTTTGAGACTTGGGAGCGCTTTAAGGAATTCCTATGCAAGTGTTTGCACCACGCGCTTCCTGCGTGGTTGCAGGTCCAAATCTTCTACAACGGGCTTAACTATCAGACGCGTCAAATGATTGACGCGTCTACCGGGGGTACCTTGGATAATAAGACCCCCGAGGCTGACCAAGCTCTTATTGAAGAGATGGCTATGAACTCCTACCAATGGAACGTCCCGCGGGGACGCCCCAAGGAGGCGGCCGGCCTCTTCGAAGTGGATGCCACTGCCCACTTAGCCCTTCAAGTTGAAAGGCTGACGAAGCAGGTGGCGGAGATGTCTGCTGCCTCCACCACTCCTCCTTGGGCGATTCCCCCTAATGCCGGCGTGGTCAATGAATTCGTAGACTACGTGGGAAATGTTAGGCGACCTTCCTTCAACCCCAACAACAACCCTTGTAGCAATAACTATAATCCGGGTTGGAGGAACCACCCCAACTTCTCATAGAGCAATGTGAATAATGCGCAGCGCCCGACCAATTCTTTCGTGCCCGAATTTCTTCCGCCTCCCCCTCTTCCAAAACCCTCTCCGATGGAGGAGAATTTTTCTAAATATATCGCTTCCAATGAGTCAAATATCCGGAACATCACCGGATCGCTAAAAAACTTAGAACTCTGGGTTGGACAGTTTGCGCGAATGATGTCCGAGCGCGCGCTCGGGGCACTGCCGGGAAACACGGAGCCCAATCCGCGGGAGAATATCAACGTTATAACCCTTCGTAGCGGAAAGGAGGTGTTCGATCAAAAACAGACCGATCCTCAGGGTTCCTAAACTGCGCCTTCCCAACCTCCTTTCAGGGAAGCTTCTACCCCCCCCCCCCCCCCCCCGCTCTTTATTTTCTTTGTACATATTGCCTTTCCTATTTGTTCCGCATACTTATGTTACAACATTGAGTACAATGTTGGACTTAAGTATGTGGGTGTTTTCTCGCTTTATTTTTTGCACTTCTATTTCCTGCACTGTATTTCTATTTTATAAAAATAAAAAAATTCCAAAACAATTATAAAACAAAAATTCCAAAAAAATTATAAAACAAAAATTCCAAAAATATTTAGTTTCATTTTGTAAAAATCTTTGTAAATATTTTTGTAAATAATCTTCTCTCTCTCCCCCTTCCTTTTCACCAACATTCTTGTAAATAACGTCCCTTTTTCTCGCACTTTTCACAAAAACTTAAAAATCTAAAAAAAAGATAATAAGTTAAAAAATTCAAAAAAAGAGGAAAACTAAACAAAAATTCAAAAAAAAAATAATAGATAAAAAAACACAAAAAATGATAAAAACTCTAAAAAACCAAAAAATATATATTTTGAAACAAATAAATCAAATATACCATCCTTAATTTTCTTGTTATCCAAAAATTTTGTTTTGAGTTTATTTATATGTGAATTTTATTAATTCTTTGTTTGCTATTCGTTTGTTAATTATTGATTGAAAAAATTAAATATTCGGGGTTAAATGTTAAATAATTCATTATGCTTTGTTAAAAATAGCGAACTCGTTTTAGACACTACTTCTAATTTTTCATTGATAGGAGCACGTGTATTATGTTAGAAAATAACGACTATAGGATTCAATTATGTTTACTTTTACCTTTCTGAAAAATTGGAACTTACAATTTATTAAGGTTGCTCTCAAAATTATTTTCAATTCAAAATCTAGTTTTCTTTTCTCACATTTCTTATCATGACCTACTTGGCATGATAAAATTGTTATCCTTAAAAGATCCTATGTCAATGGGAATAAGATTTCGTTCTGTAAACATAGGCACCTAATAGATTAAAAAGATTATATGTTATGGAGTAAGAGGATAAAATTCATTACTCCTACACATATACATTGGGTTAAATTTTATTATAAAGTTGAAAAAAAAATTGATATTAGGAAAATAAGATTTCATTTTCCTAATAATCCAAAAAGAAAAAAAAATGGAGGTTCGAGAAAAAAATTAGCTCACCTCAAATTTCAAATCCTCTTCATAAAACAACATCAACCCCCTTAGCCAATTTCACGATTCTAGATTTAATTCAAAAATCTTTTTGAGAGCATAATTTGTAAATTGCATTATTTCCAGTAAAACTCCTATAAGCTAAAAGTTGATATAATTCCAAACTATTCTTGTTAATCTAACCATTACAATTATTGCTTTCTATTTGATTATATCAAAAAGTCTTTTGGCCAAAACTTTTGCGTTATTTAAATCATTTTCATAAATTTAGGACTTAACTCTTACACACCGTTTATTTGTTTAGATCTCTCTTATAATTGATTAAGCGGTAGCTAAACGTAGAGTTTTTTCTATTCCTTATAAGTTCACCTCAAACTTTTGCTCTGGAATAGCAAAAACTTAAGTATGGGGGTATTTGATAAGTTGTAAATATACTTACTTTTATGTACATTAAATATGCCGTTTTACTTTATTTTTGTTATTTTTGTTTATTTTTCTTTATAAAAATCTTTCTTTTTTGTAAATAATGTTCTAACTTACTCTATTTTGATTTCCTAAAAAATTTCAGTAAAAGTCAACTTTTGCATAGTACACGCCCGTGTACTTTTGGTCACGCCCATGAACAGGGCGTGATACGTCAAATTCCTGAGAAATGAACAAATTTTGAAGAAATAGCATGACACGCCCGGTCGCACGCCCGTGACACGACCCGTGTCCAGCATTCGACGATTTCCGCTCGACGATTTTCATGCTCGCCGATTTCCGATCGACGATCGTCGAACAACCGTCACGCCCGTAATCTGGGGCGTGACCACTCCATCAAGATCGACAAAATGTTCCGCTCGACAATTCTCCACTCGACGAAATTCGCGCTCGATGACTTCCCGCTCAACGATCGTCGAGCAACCCGACACGCCCAGCGTCACGCCCGTGAACTGCGGCGTGACTTCTCCACTTGGCCCGACAAACTGCTGCCGGCAACTTTCGACACATATGGCGCCCATTTCAACCTCCCAGACACGCTTACCGTCACGCCTGTGACATGGGGCGTGACTGCCACGTGGACCTCCCCGAAGTCAACAACGCCATCAAATCGCCGGAACAAGATGCTGAATTGCGCCGACACACCCACCGTCCCGCCCGTGACCGTGGGCGTGACCGTCGCGTTTTCAACCGCAATGCCAAATCACCGTAGACCACCAAAATCTGCTGATAAATTGTGCTGACACGCCCCCCTCCCCCCCTACACGCCCGTGTCGGAGGGCGTGTACTTGTAATTTTTTGCCTATAAAAGGGCATCTGCTGTATGAGTTAAGGGTTCCAAATTTTAGAACCGTTTTGATGCTAAGGGCTGCTATTTGGAGCTAGTTTTGGGGTTATCGAATACTTTAGAACGCTCGCATAACCAAACTCATAAGCTGTCCCCATTCCGATGAGTGGCTAATTGCTTTTAGCCCTCGGTATCGAAGAGCTTTGGGATTTAAAATGTTTTAAGTAACTAAAGGTCTCATGATTCTATTTAATTAAAAAACTTAAGGTTTACCCCGGGTTAACGACGCGTAGAACCACATATCGATGTGTGGGCTCTATTTACTTTATCCATACGCTAGCTAGCTGAGAGGTCGTGCGTATGGACAGATCACCCCTGGGTAAATAGAGTTCCGCACTAACCCTCGAGAGAGGAGGCGCGCTAACTCTACCATATTGGGTTCCCCACCCAATAGCCGGGTTCTTAGCGTACTGCGAGCATTAAGGGGAATCCTTCATCGGACGAGAGCCCGGTCGAATAGTCTTAATGTCCAGGTGAGCAATATTAATAGAGATAGGTGAGCTCATTATTTTGAACCTCCACGGCCAAGTTTCCGCTTTAATTGAATTGAAACTTTAGATCTCTAGTTATTCAAATCTATTTTTAATCCTAACGTAATTCGATACCGAGTGTTAACTCTTCATCAACTCTACTTTTAATCTTTTTCCACCTTTTTCTTAATTAAAAATCAACTTAACTATTTCGGTAAAATAATAGTGCTTTCGGAGCAGTAGGGATAATCAACCCATTCCCGGGAAATTTACGATTTGGATATTCCCCCGAATATTCGGTATTACTTGTGATAGCTGCACTTACCTACCTAAGAAAGCCTGCGGCGATCGACTCATCGAACCAACCACAGGAAGAGTCTGTTCGTGGGCTCAATCAATGCCACTCTTGCAGCCGGCTTTCCTTTGATTCATATCAGTTATTACAGCTTGTGATTGCACCTTTACATGGAAAGCAAATAAAGGGTACAAAGGGGGAAGCTGGCTTCTAAGGAAAGAAGGTGTTGGAGGAGGTCGTGCGGACTGAGAAGGCAGTTCAGCAGTGCTCGCGGTAAGCTGATCTCGTAGCTCGTTGAAGTAAGTCGAGCGGGTTACGTGATCAGGCAGAGGGGACTGAAGAAGTTGTGTGGACTGAAGAATGGAGTCCGTAGGGGTTGATGCCTTGAGCTTGTCGTCAGCTGTCCTTGAGCATATGAGCCTGAGTGTGTCCCCCAAAGTGAGAAGCATGAGGGGCTATTTATAGGCCTGAGGAGGCAATGACTTTTGGTAACGTCACCCCCGGTGAGTCGGTAAGTTGTGCGAGTAGGATGTTGAGTCCGCGGAGTCCACGCCAGGCCGCGCGGTATGGGACGTCTTCTGGAGCTGATCTTGCTATTGGAAGACTGGGACGAGTCCTCTTCTGCTGTTCTGAACGAACATGTGACAAGGTATGCGGGCTGAAGAGTTGTCTGTCTTTTGTTGGGAAGAGGCCGGAAAACTGAGCGGCGGACTACAAAGCGAATCCACCTCTACTATAGGGAAGCATGCCTGGTGCAAAGCTGGAGGGCCAAGTGGGGGACTGGGAGAGTCTGCCTAGCCCGTGGTAGACGAGACGAGTCTGCCTCTGCTGGAGGCTTGTTGCATGATCTGGTTCGCATCCTGGCGGACTGGATCGGGCAGATAGCCTTCCCACTGAATTCCGTCTACTTCAGGTGGACTGAAGGGTTGAATGGCATAACGAGTCCGCCAAGCCTGTGGTGGATATAATGAGTTGGCATAGGAGCAAGTCCACGCTAGTTCGGCGGACTAAGATAGAGTGTGCGAACTATAAGTGGATGAGCTAGATGACTGGGCGACCTGGTGTACTGAAGGAGCACGTCGCCGCTACTGCTGAAGGCGGGTTGCCGACTATTGGGAAGAGTGAGGTGGACCATGTAACGCCACGAAACTCAAAAGAGCGACGGGAGGCATTTTGAGCCAAGTTTGTAATTTGGCAGGGGGCACACGGCCTGGGACACGGGCGTGTCCCAGGGTGTGTCGTGCTCGGGTCGACGATCTAGCCAAGAGGTCGACGAATTTTGGAGTCGACGATCGTCGAGCAGCGAACACGGCCTAAGACACGGGCGTGTCCCAGGCCGTGTCCTTCACGGGATGAAGCCGGGCTGTTTCTTTGGAGACACAAGGTTTTGGAATACGGGCCGTGTCGGATAAACACGGGCATGTCAAATGGGACACGGGCATGTCCAAGACCTGTGTCCTTCTCGGGTTGGTGTTGGGCCTGTATCGATGGAGTAACATGGCACAGTACACGACCGTGTTCTGGATGACATGGGCGTATCAAGTTTGACACGGGCGTGTTGGGTGCCCGTGTGCTTTTCGGGACTCGTCGGTTTCGACAGAGAATGGGGAACACGGCCCAGGACACGGGCATTTCACAGGCCGTGTTCGACAAAGATTTTGCATTTCAGCACCGGATTGTGGTCGTCTGTTTCCTTATTTTGGGATCCGAAGGCTGGGGGCTGTTCTTGCTTGGATATACCTGGTGGGCCAAAACCCGAACATGCAAGCGTACCTGTCGAATCGTAGTACCAAGGTCGTATTTAAACACGGGGCTGTCAATTACTTCTACTCACGCTCTAACTATTATCCTACCGGAAAACTAATGGGATTTGAGGATTTTTTAGAATAAAACAAAAGACAACTTGCGAGACGAAAAACTTATAATAAAAAGCTAGCATTCGATCAATGATTCACCATGCAATTAGATGAGAGAGATAAAAAAAAGATAGTTTTAATTTTGCAAATCATACTCGACCGTGACGGATCCGAAAATAAGACAAAATCTCGCTAGAGCATTAGGTCTCCTAACTTATAGACTCTTCGATCGAAATCTCTTTACAAACCAAAGAAGCCTAAAGTTGCATTATCGAAGTGATCCGCACTATTGGATTTGACTCCAATCCGGAGGATTTACGTCGTCCTATCTCTAGGATTGCGTTCAACTCCTTCCTTCTTTGAGTGATCTTTCACATTCATGAGCCTCTCGGCTACTCAAATATGAGATCCCAAGCCTACTACCGTATACCGGAAATACGGAGTTGACAAAAAAATAAATCAAAGAAGGATCGAGCATGAAATAACAAAAATAAAATTAAGAAAGAAAATAAACTCTCATCTCACTTCATGGATCCTCACGATCGAATGCTATAGGAAATTAGCTACGCATAATTGAAAGGGAAGATAAAACAAAATAAGAGAGAAATATTTTCATTACTTGCAAACAAAGAGAGTACACAAAATATTAAAAAGACAAGACTATGTTAGGAAGAAAAACTTGCAAAAATGGAAAAGAAAACTAATACAATAGTGAAACTAAAAATAACTCACAAGTACTCTCCACTCTCCACTCAACACTCACATTCAACTTGAAACTTTACTTCTCAAAATTTTCTCTCCTTGGCTTGAGGGATGGGGTGGCTTTTATAGGAGATGGAGAAGGATCTAGAATGAAATGAAGAGGAGGAGGCCAAGGGGGGTAGCCGGCCATGTAAAGGGAGAGAAGTGCATGCATTTCATTTAATGAAGGGAGAGGGAGAGGATGATTCAATGCATAGTCTTTAAGGGAATGATTTGGAAAATATAAAATAGCAAAGGGGGAATGAATAAGAAATAAAGAAAGAGAGAGAGAGGGGTTGAATGTAGAATAATAAAAACAAGAAATAAAAGAGGGGGAAGGAATGTGGCCGGCCATGGGAAGTGGGGGATTCATGCATGTGGAAATTAATGAGGAGGGGAGAGAGAGGGCATGAGGTGGCCGGCCATGCATGAAAAGGGGAGCCATGCAAAGGTGGTTGGATGCATGGGCTCGGTTTTGCGCTTGAAGAGGAGCTTGGGATGCATGTATCTTTGAAGTGGGCTGCATTTTTGAAGTAGATGGGTGGCCGGGCTGCACCAAGGAGAGGGCCGGGCTGCATGCTTGAAGTGGGCTGCATGCATGTTGTAGATGGGTGGCCGGGCTGCACCAAGGAGAGGGCCGAGATGCATGCTTGAAGTGGGCTGCATGCATGTTGGACTTGAGCATGGGCTCGGGTTCACCATGAGGGCTTGGCTTGCATCATGAGGCTTCAAGGGAAGTGGCCGGCCATGCACTAATGGGCTGCTCCAATAAAGAGGGTTGCATGAACGTACAAATAACAACACAAAATAAACATTAGAAACAAAAAAATTATTCAAGAACATAATAATTATAACAAATAAAACTAAACATCACATAATATAATATATATATTAATAAGACTAAACATAGCAACAAACATATTAAACATTAAAACTAAACTAAACATAACACAACATAAAATATAAAACACATAATAAATTTAGGAATTATCATAACATACGAGAAATAAAACAAAACAAACATAAAATAAACAAAATTATAACTAAACTTAGGAATTTAGGTTTATAAACTATACCAAAAACGATGACTAAAAGCAGTCATCAAATTCCCCCATGCTAGTGTATTTGCTTGCCCTCAAGCAAATAGAAATAAAAACTAGGGAGGAGCAAAAAGAAAATAAAAGATATATATATTTTTAAGTTCCATAGTTAAGAAAAACAAAACATGAAAAATTAAACTATCCTAATATTCATATTATCAACTAGTGGGGTGAGAAGTGCACAATAGAAAATTTGAAAATGGAACCCTAAAAATCTCATTAAAACATAAGAAAAGTCTACTAATTTCTAAATCTTAAAACAAGGCATCCAAAATAAATGAAAATAAGGAAAAACAAAGTAGAGGTTCTAAATAAACGGCGCATTAACAAACTACTCGGTTGCTAGATAAACATTAACCCTAAAACAGTCCAAGATAACCTCCAAAGAAATTCATCAATGATGGTGGCCATAGGCTTGTACGTTCACACTTTCTCCACTACACGAATTTACGTTCTAAGATCAATAGGACTTCTACTAGGCATTAAAACTTGGCTTAGGTAAATGATTAGGAAGTGGAATCAAAGATAAACATGAAGGTTTTAGGCACTAAACCAAGGTGAGCTCAAAAATAAACATAGCATAAAAAATGAGAAATAACGAGTATGTCATTTCTCCAATATGAAACTACAAAAACAAGGCCATGAAAATTTTTCTTTTATAAACTTGGCCAAACATAACTTTTTGCATTCATTTTTTTTTTTTGATTTTGTAATGATATATTTTTTTTTCTTTCTCAATTTTTTTCCTTTTGAATAGCATTGGATAAGAAAACTCCAAAAATAAGCTTGAGAATTTCCTATTCATTTCAAAAATAATACCCTTCCCACAAAAAATAATTTTTAAGCTCAAATTTATAGTGCAAAAATAGGAAAGATTTTTGGCTTTGGTGAATATAATGAAATGAAAGGTGGAGCTAAAATAAGGAAAAAAAGGAAAAGGCCAAAATTGTTTTGCAAGGGTTTTGTTTTTGGTGGGCAAGAAAAGCTCAAACTATTCAAATGGTGGCCTAAATCATTTCTAAAAAACGTAAAAACGGCGCAAATGCTTTGAGAGTAGCTTGGTACAAGTTCTAGACACCAAGAAAGACTACCCCGCAAATGAAAAAGAGATAACATTACCTAGCAACCATTCATAAGCAACTAACCGAATAAAAATACATAACTACAAATTACTAACTTAAAACGTAAAAATTGGATGCCTATATTTAAGAAAAAGAAACTAGTAAAACTAAGCTATGTTAAACTGATAAATTTAGAAAACCAATTCAAAGAAATCTAAATAGAACTACAAAAACCGCACGGGCCTACACTTCACTAGAGGAAACATGAAAATAAAGATAGAAATAATTTTAGATTTTGTTTTTCAAATCGTTTTAAGCACAAATTTTTTTTTAATTAATTTTTGTTTTTCTAATTTTTTTGGGTTTTATATTTTATAATTTTTTGGATTTTGATGTCAAAACATAAAATACTATACTAATATAAAACATAATATTATTTTTTTTTTTGAAAGAAGAAAAACAGAAAGGAAAGACCGAAAGAAACTAGACCCCCCATGCTTAAATTCTTCATTGCCCTCAATGAAGAAAACATAAAGAAAAAGGGAAGGGGACTGAGAAGAAGAGAAAAAGAAAAATGTAGGAAAAATAAATAAATAAGAACAGGACTTCCCCGGGTTCGTGAGATGAAGGCGGATGTCGCTCCCCCATGCTTACTTTTTAGAGTACTTGATCGTCAGCAGGTATGACTTGATCCGTCTGATATCAGCAGCGGCGGAGCGGCGACCACGATCATGGACTTGATTGGCCTCCGGTAGAAAGAGCAAAATAAAAGAAAAATAAATAGAGTCCATGGGCAGATGCCCGATAATGTTTTTTTATTACAACAGTCCAAATAAAAGAGTTTCATAAAAAAACATAGTAGTCCAAAAATAAAAATGTCCATCAGAAAATAAAAAACTAAGAATCAAAAAGAAGATTCTCCTTTGCAGGAGTCACCGAATCATTAGAGAAATAGAGTTTAAGTCTATGGCCATTAACTTTAAAGTCCCCCTTATCGGGGTGTGAAAGTAGCACAGTGCCGTAAGGAAAAACATCCTTGACCGCGAACGGTCCGGACCATCTAGATTTAAGCTTTCCCGGGAAGAGGCGTAAACGCGAATTAAAAAGAAGAACCTGATCGCCTGGTTTAAAAGTTTTAGGGTGGCGCAGGTTCTTATCGTGATACAATTTCGTGCGTTCTTTATAAATTTTATTATTTTCATATGCGTACGGTCGCCACTCGTCAAGCTCATTTAGTTGGTTTTTTCTATTCTCGTCGACCGAGTGCGGATCGAAATTAAAAAACTTTAATGCCCAGTACGCACGGTATTCTACTTCTACCGGAAGATGACACGATTTTCCATAGACTAATCGGAAAGGAGTACAACCGATGGCGGTCTTGTACGCTGTCCGATAGGCCCACAGAGCATCGTCCAATTTTAAAGACCAATCCTTACGAGAAGTAGAAACGTTTTTTTCCAAAATTCGTTTAAGTTCGCGATTGACTACCTCGACCTGACCGTTAGTTTGGGGGTGATAAGCAGTGGATAATTTATGCATAACGCCATATTTGGCTAAAGCCTTAGTGAGTTGAGCGTTACAAAAATGACTTCCCTTATCACTAACGATCGCTCGAGGAAAACCAAAGCGAGAAAATAATTTTTTTAGAAAATTGACAACAACGCGAGCATCATTATTTGGTAGAGCTTGGGCCTCTGCCCACCTAGAAACATAATCGACTGCGACTAGAATATATTTATTTCCTAAGCTGGAGGGAAATGGGCCGACAAAGTCTATGCCCCATAGATCAAAAACTTCGCATTCGAGAAAGTAGTTTTGTTCCATTTCATTTTTATTTGAGAGATTTCCAGTCCGCTGGCATCGATCGCACCCGCCCACAAAGATTTGTGCATCTTTAAATATGTCTGGCCAATAGAAGCCAGCACTAAGTACTTTGTGTGCGGTGCGGTTAGCTTGATAGTGCCCGCCAGTCGGACCTTCATGAACATGTTTTAAAATTTGGTGACACTCTTCCCGCGAAACACATCTCCTTACCACCTGGTCCGCACAAATGCGAAATAGAAATGGGTCTTCCCAAAAATAATACTTCAACTCCGAAAAGAATTTCTTCTTTTGGTGAGTGGAGTACTCTTTTGGAAGGACCCGGGCCACAAGATAATTGGCCAGGTCGGCAAACCAGTGGGTAGGAGATGAAGAAATATTAAAAAGACGCTCATCTGGAAAAGAGTCATTAATAAAAGTTTCATTTAAAATATCTAGATTGGGATTTTCAAGACGAGAGAGATGATCAGCTGCTAAGTTTTCCGCTCCTTTCTTATCCCGAATCTCCAAGTCGAATTCTTGAAGTAAGAGGATCCAACGGATAATACGCGGCTTGGCATCCGGTTTAGAAAGGAGGTACTTCAAAGCGGAATGATCTGTGAAAACAATAACCTTAGAAAGAGTAACATACGGTCGGAATTTATCAAAAGCAAAAATAACCTCTAAGAGCTCTTTCTCCGTCGTGGTGTAATTTTCTTGCGCAGAAGTGAGAGTTTTACTAGCGTAGAAAATCGAATGAAAGTTCTTAGCGATTCGTTGTCCTAAAACCGCACCTACCGCATGATTACTCGCATCACACATGATTTCGAAAGGTAAATCTCAAACTGGGGCGATCAAAATAGGAGCATTTATAAGTTTTGATTTAATTAATTCAAATGCCGTGAGACATGATTCATCAAAAACGAAAGGAGTGTCTTTTTCGAGAAGGTGGGTGAGAGGCTTAGTAATTTTTGAAAAGTCTTTAATGAATCGTCGATAAAAACCCGCATGCCCTAAAAAACTTCTAATCGCTTTAATATTTGTAGGCGGCGGTAACTTTTCAATTACTTAAATTTTTGCCTTGTCCACTTCAATTCCCCTAGCGGAAATGTTGTGGCCAAGGACTAAGCCTTCACGTACCATAAAGTGGCACTTCTCCCAATTTAAAACTAGATTCGTTTCTTCGTAGCGTTGTAAAACTTTTTCTAAATTTTCTAAACATAAATTAAAGGAGTCGCCAAAGACAGAAAAATCGTCCATAAATATTTCCATAATATTCTCTATGTATTTATCAAAAATAGCAAGCATACACCGCTGAAAGGTGGCGGGTGCGTTGCATAATCCGAAAGGCATTCTACGATAAGCAAAAGTTCCGAAGGGGCAAGTGAATGTCGTCTTCTCTTGGTCCTCGGGTGCGATAGGAATTTGAAAGTATCCCGAGAGACCGTCAAGGAAGCAATAAAAATTGTGCCCGGACAAACGTTCTAAAATTTGATCGATAAAGGGGAGGGGAAGTGATCTTTTCGAGTGGCATCGTTTAGTTTATGGTAATCGATGCACATCCTCCATCCCGTTATCGTCCAAGTTAGAATTAAGTCATTATTTTCGTTTGTCACTACCGTGATCCCACCCTTCTTAGGAACAACCTGGACTGGACTTACCCACTAACTATCTGAAATAGGATAAATTATCCCCGCATCTAATAACTTAAGCACCTCTCCCTTCACAACCTCTTTCATATTTGGATTAAGACGACGTTGTGGTTGAACTACACCCTTAGGATTATTTTCAAAAAATATTTTATGAGTACAAAAAGAAGGGCTTATGCCAGAAATGTCGGAAATTTGCCACGCTATAGCTCGGCGAAGCTTTTGTAGTACTTCGATCAACTGATCGTTTTCGGATTGAGATAAATAGGCCGAGATTATAACGGGCAACTTAGAATTTTTTTCAAGAAAGGCATATTTTAGATGATCAGGGAGTGGTTTTAAATCAAGATGGGGCGGCTCATTATAAGAGTTTTTCAAATTCTTTTCTTTTTCAAAAATAAGATTTTCATACTTTTTTCTAGCAAAGACAGAATCATTTTCAAAATTTACTTGTGCTGACATAACCGTGTTTTCAAAATCATGTGAAGAAATTTCAGAAAAAGAAGAGGAAAATTCATTTGAAGAGATGTTAGAAAGAGAAAGAGAACAATCTTCATTTAAAACATCAAGAAAGTAGCATGAATCATCATTTTGTAAAGAGTTTTTCATTGATTGATTGATAGAAAATGTGACCTCATCATCTCCCACACGCAAAAACAACTTTCCGTTACTAACATCGATGACCGCTCGAGAGGTGGCTAGGAAGGGTCGACCGAGGATAAGAGGGACCTCGACGTCCTCTTCAATATCGAGAATGACAAAATCCACTGGGAAGATGAATTTGTCGACCTTTACTAGCACGTCCTCAACAATACCTAACGGATATTTGATCGACCTATCGGCTAACTGGATACTCATTCTTGTAGGGCTAAGAGTGCCCAATCCTAGCTTTTTGAATAAAGAAAAGGGCATCAAATTTATGCTCGCTCCTAGATCCGCTAACGCATGTTTAACAAACAGATCACCAAAAACGCACGAAATGGAAAAACTACCCGGATCGTTTATCTTTTTAGGAAGATTAGAGTTTTTAACGACCGCCGAGCATTCTTCATTTAAGGTTACATGCGATAAATTTTCCAATTTCGTCTTGTTTGTTAATAAATCCTTAAGATATTTTGCATACTTAGGAATTTGACTAATCGCTTCATGAAATGGTAAATTAATATGAATTTGTTTGAACATTTCAAGGAAGCGTTGATACTGATCATCTAGTTTTTCTTTCCTAAGTCGGGCCGGATAAGGGGGTGGCGGAAATTCCTTTATGATAAGCAGAGCATCATTTTGAACGTCATCATTAGAAAAAACAGAAATATCTTTTTCTTTATCTAAAGTAGATTTTTCATTTTCAAAAATTGTTTTATCATTTTCCGTAGGGGTAATTGCTTCCACAATAGGAGGTACAAACACCTTTGGCTCTTCCCTGGTGGTGGGCTCGTTAATAACCTTACCGCTCCGAAGGGAAATCGCATTTGCGTGCTCCCTTGGGTTAGGTTCAGTGTTCGAGGGAAGAGTTCCAGGTGGTCTCTCGGAAAAAGCCTTGGCGAGTTGCCCGACCTGATTTTCTAAACTTTTCATTGACCCTGTTAAGTTTCTAATAGTAGCATCGTTCGAGCTTATATATCTAGATAAAAGTTCTTCCAAAGAGAGGGTTTTTTGAAGATTTTGGTTTTGTTGTGGTGGTGGTGGTGGTGGTGGTGTAAAATCATGTGGTGGGCGTGCAGCATTAGCAGGATTACTCCAAGAAAAATTGGGATGGTTACACCATCCCGGATTATAAGAGTTCGTAAAAGAATTAAAACCAGGAGGTGCAGAAAAATTAGAAAAAGCAGAAAAATTATTGGCAGAATTATTTTGAGCAGGCCTGGGTATGTTCCCCAGATAATCCACCTGCTCGGCAGCAGCAGCATTAGCATTTTCATATACCTTAGCGGCGGAGGAAGCAGTCATCTCCGAAATCTTCTTGTTCAGCATTTCTACTTGTAGCGCCAGTTGCGAAACCGAATCCACTTCATAAATACCTGCAGGTTTAGATGGGCGAGTCCTAGACGAATTCCACTGATAAGTGTTCATCTCCATGTCCTCGATAAGCTCAAGAGCGGCTTCCGGAGTTTTGCGGTCCAAGGAACCAGCGGAAGCGGCATCTATCATTTGCTTAGTTTCTTGATTTAGCCCATTGTAAAATGTCTGAACCTGTAACCATACAGGCAGAGCATGATGAGGGCATCTTCTCAAAAGTTCTTTGAACCTCTCCCAAGTGTCATAGAGGGTCTCAGAAGCAATTTGAGAATAAGAAGTTATATCATTTCTTAACTTAGCAGTTATAGCGGGAGGGAAATATCTAGCAAGAAATTTTTCAGTTAAAATGTTCCAAGTAGTGATTGAGCCTCTTGGAAGAGAACTCAACCACTGTTTGGCTTTAGTTCTTAAGGAGAAGGGGAAGAGTCTTAGCCTTATAGCATCGTCTGAGACACCATTTATTTTAAAGGTGTCACAGATTTCAAGAAAATTGGCAATATGCAAGTTCGGATCTTCATCTTGTAATCCGTCGAACTGTACATATTGATGCACCATTTGTATGATGCTAGGCTTAAGCTCGAAGTTATTGTTCGCAATTGCAGGTCGAACAATACTCGTTTCAGTCCCCTCCAGGTTGGGTCGAGCATAATCGGACATGGTCCTTTGCTGAGCAATTCCTGGGTTGGGATCTCCCATTTCAGAATAATTACAATCCCCGAAGGAATCCTCAACCGCTGTTTGAGAAGTGGAAGCCCCGAATCGTAGTTGTCTCCGAAAGGAGCGTTCGATTTCCGGGTCTAAATCAACAAGTAGCAACGGATTCGCTCGAGGTCATGCACTAACAAAGAAAACGAGGGAAGATGAAAATGAAAGCTTGGAAAAGAAAGAAAAAGAGGAAAAGAAAGGAAAATTTTTTTTTTGTTGAAAAAAAAAGATTTTTTTTTTTTAGACGGCTTGGCTCTCGAACTTCCCGAGGACTACCCGGTGAAGGGTTCGCCCGGTACTAGGTAAAATGGTGGCGCTTAAAGCCCCTTACCCTTTTCGAGAGATTTTAGGTGGGGTAGAAATAAGGTGAAGTGGGTTGATTATAAATATTTAAATATATAAATTATAAATTTTTTTTTTTGATTTTTGGAGAAGTAATAGCGCAAGCGTTTTCAAAATATTGACGAAGAAAAGTCCCCGGCAACGGCGCCAAAAACTTGGTGGGCCAAAACCCGAACAGGCAAGCGTACCTGTCGAATCGTAGTACCAAGGTCGTATTTAAACACGGGGCTGTCAATTACTTCTACTCACGCTCTAACTATTATCCTACCGGAAAACTAATGGGATTTGAGAATTTTTTAGAATAAAACAAAAGACAACTTGCGAGACGAAAAACTTATAATAAAAAGCTAGCATTCGATCAATGATTCACCATGCAATTAGATGAGAGAGATAAAAATAAAGATAGTTTTAATTTTGCAAATCATACTCGACCGTGACGGATCCGAAAATAAGACAAAATCTCGCTAGAGCATTAGGTCTCCTAACTTATAGACTCTTCGATCGAAATCTCTTTACAAACCAAAGAAGCCTTAAGTTGCATTATCGAGGTGATCCGCACTATTGGATTTGACTCCAATCCGGAGGATTTACGTCGTCCTATCTCTAGGATTGCGTTCAACTCCTTCCTTTTTTGAGTGATATTTCACATTCATGAGCCTCTCGGTTACTCAAATATGAGATCCCAAGCCTACTACCGTATACCGGAAATACGGAGTCGACAAAAAAAAATAAATCAAAGAAGGATCGAGCATGAAATAACAAAAATAAAACTAAGAAAGAAAATAAACTCTCATCTCACTTCATGGATCCTCACGATCGAATGCTATAGGAAATTAGCTACGCATAATTGAAAGGGAAGACAAAACAAAATAAGAGAGAAATATTTTCATTACTTGTTAACAAAGAGAGTACACAAAATATTAAAAAGACAAGACTATGTTAGGAAGAAAAACTTGCAAAAATGGAAAAGAAAACTAATACAATAGTGAAACTAAAAACAACTCACAAGTACTCTCCACTCTCCACTCAACACTCACATTCAACTTGAAACTTTACTTCTCAAAATTTTCTCTCCTTGGCTTGAGGGATGGGGTGGCTTTTATAGGAGATGGAGAAGGATCTAGAATGAAATGAAGAGGAGGAGGCCAAGGGGGGTGGCCGGCCATGTAAAGGGAGAGAAGTGCATGCATTTCATTTAATGAAGGGAGAGGGAGAGGATGATTCAATGCATAGTCTTTAAGGGAATGATTTGGAAAATATAAAATAGCAAATGGGGAATGAATAAGAAATAAAGAAAGAGAGAGAGAGGGGTTGAATGTAGAATAATAAAAACAAGAAATAAAAGAGGGGGAAGGAATGTGGCCGGCCATGGGAAGTGGGGGATTCATGCATGTGGAAATTAATGAGGAGGGGAGAGAGGGCATGAGGTGGCCGGCAATGCATGAAAAGGGGAGCCATGCAAAGGTGGTTGGATGCATGGGCTCGGTTTTGGGCTTGAAGAGGAGCTTGGGCTGCATGTATCTTTGAAGTGGGCTGCATTTTTGAAGTAGATGGGTGGCCGGGCTGCACCAAGGAGAGGGCCGGGATGCATGCTTGAAGTGGGCTGCATGCATGTTGTAGATGGGTGGCCGGGCTGCACCAAGGAGAGGGCCGGGCTGCATGCTTGAAGTGGGCTGCATGCATGTTGGACTTGAGCATGGGCTCGGGTTCACCATGAGGGCTTGGCTTGCATCATGTGGCTTCAAGGGAAGGGGCCGGCCATGCACTAATGGGCTGCTCCAATAAAGAGGGTTGCATGAACCTACAAATAACAACACAAAATAAACATTAGAAACAAAAAAATTATTCAAGAACATAATAATTATAACAAATAAAACTAAACATCACATAATATAATATATATATTAATAAGACTAAACATAGCAACAAACATATTAAACATTAAAACTAAACTAAACATAACACAACATAAAATATAAAACACAAAATAAATTTAGGAATTATCATAACATACGAGAAATAAAACAAAACAAACATAAAATAAACAAAATTATAACTAAACTTAGGAATTTAGGTTTATAAACTATACCAAAAACGATGACTAAAAGCAGTCATCAATACCCTGGTTTAGGGCTTTGAAAACCCCATTTCACTTGGGTTATTCTCTTTCTAAAGTTTAGAGAGAGGGGAGAGCAAGGAAGAAGAAAGGAGGCTAGATCCGGTCACCGACAGAGCTTTGGGGCTCCAAATCGCAAGCCGACTTCGGATCTACGGAGGTGAGGAGATTGCGGTGCTTTTCATCTGCATACATTTCCATGGCGCCAAGGAAAAATGCTAGGGTAACGATTCTCATCCTAGGACATGTGAAGTCTTCTTTTCCTTTGCATAGGAAGCCCGCTCTCGCGAGTTTGCGGTGAGTTGAGGCACTCCTTTGGGTAGACATGAATAGTCCTCATTGTGTACATGTAGAGCCCGTAATCGAGAAAGGATATATGCATGATGTGTGAATCCTACCCGTACAAGTTGGTCTGGATCGGTGATGTTGCAATGCATAAATGGACGGAGAAGACTCCACGTGAATGGTTGTTTTCGGGTTTTTCTACGCGGTAGATTGCAACAGGGAGCCTTGGGGATTAACTCCAAGGTACACCTGGAAAACTGGGCAGATGCGTGATTCTGCCAAATATGGTGGCCTGGGAGCCAACCTGAACATAACTGGGTTATGTGATGTGTGTAAATTATACGGGACTCAGGGAAGCTTGACCCGCGCAGACGGATTAAGTTGACATTGCGGTGTGAGCAATGAGTTAGGTGGAACCGTACCTGATCTATGTGGTTCGGTTAGAGAGACCTAAGGCACGTGGTACTCGCTGTTGGCATAGATGGATGGTCTTAGGCAGTGGCCAAAAAGACCAAATGCTCACGAGATATTGTCGTCCAAGGGGCGGAGGTGAGTCAGCGTACTTTGACCGTGTTCACCGAGAATGTGCCATGAGAGCACGGGGTGTGAGGCCGTGCGTGCCCATGCCTGTGATGAAGTGTTTATTCACTATACTGCTCGGTTATGCTAACAAAGTGCAGGGAAAGAGCATCGCCTCACCGATTATGGGGGTGGGATCATTATAATTTGGTGAGCATAGCTGACCATTGCTTTTGTTTGTCACTGTTGCGGTGGATTGTCGCTTGCAGGTACTGCAGAGCCGAGTGGTAAATAGTGGGCAAAAGCCCAAGTTGCTGAGCCGGACATTGAAGGCCAAATTTTGAGTGTTTACTTGTTTATTCATGTGTGACTAGCCTGCGTGTCGTGGTATGGAAGACACATTTTATTTGAGTAAACAATTGTAAGGCCTTAAGGCCATTGTACCTGTGTATTGTACTTCATTCATATTGGGTTATGTAGTGGACATTCGTGCTTGTGGCTGGGTTCTTTAATTTGCAACTTTTAATAATTGCTTCCACTAGTATGACTCTGTGTAGAATGTTGGTTATTAGTTGGATGGTATTCCATTGAGTAACCACCCGGTCTGTCTGTGGTGTATGGCGTCGGGCCCCAGCCGGACCTACTGCTATATGCTATGTGATGGATAGGGGTGTTACAATTTGGTATCAGAGTCAGGTTTCGATCCTGGGACCTGTGGGTTATGGGCCCACCACGGATAGGGGGTGTTATAATTTGGTATCAGACTACTGGTTTCGGTCAGGCTTAAAATGAATTTGTGGGCGAATTCTTTTTAATGGGTGGTGAACACATGTGTGTGCGTCATCGTAAATCAAAAGAACCCATGAATGTCCGCTTAGAAATGAAAATACACGTGTTTGAGGAACCTGCGTGTTCCTATATTTGTGTTTTGCAATTTTGTTTTGTCGCTTAACGAGGTTTTGTACACCTATAGGTCACTAGAAGCGGTGCAGGGCCATCAGAACGTCCTGTTTCTGAGGCTAGTAGTGCACCAAATGATGCTCCTACAACACCTCCCTCGGCTGAAACCATACGATTGGTGGCCGAAGCAGTGTTTGCAATGATCAATGCGTACCCTGCAAGGCAAATGTAGCAGCCCGCTCCTATGATGGAGCAGGTACAACTTCAAAGGGATGAACCGAGAAGAGTGGAGCAGGTAGTGGTGGAGCCTTTGGTGTCGAGGGGAGCAACTGAAAGGCAGCTCAAGCATGTTATGAGCTTTAATCCTCCTGTGGTCTCGGGGTTGGGAGCCCAATCTTAAGCTAAATACTTGCTCTCCCGAGTGAAGGAGTCTTGACAGCGACGGAAACAGAGGAGTGGCAGATGACCACTATAGCTACATTCCTGTTGGACGAGGATGCGAGGCTGTGGTGGGAAGGTCTAGAGCTGCATCACTTGAGAGGAAGGCAACTTACGGATGTCCCGATGGAGGAGTTCTCGAGACTGTTCTTGGCAAGGTACCTTCCTTCGACTCAGAGGATAGCATTGGAGAATGAGTTCCAAAGGTTGGTGCAAGGAGAGAGTAGCGTGGATGAGTATCTACACGAGTTCACTCGATTGGGTCGGTACGCTAGCTCCACATTCGTGGATGAGGAGCGCAAGACAAACCGATTCTTTGAAGGTTTGAGAGATGACTTGAGGCTACTACTCTCAGGGCCGATGATGCAGGGCTTCTTGACCCTGGTCAACACGGCCCAGTCTTTGGAGAAGGACTTCAAAAATGTGCAGTAAAAGAAAAACTCTGGTGCGAAGAGGACAGAGTTCAAAGTGTCGGCTAATGCAAAGTCTGGGTATCGCAAGTTCAATAAGAAGGCTAGGACTTTAGGTCCAGCCCCTTCTTCTAGTGCTTTTGGGGTGACTACAGGTCGGAACCAGGGTGCATGTTTTACTTATGGGAAGCCAGGGCACTTTGCCCGTGACTGCTGGAGCGGACGCCCCAAGTATGAAAGGAAGCTGGGAGCAACATATGAAGAGAAGGGCAAGGCGGTGGAGTCAACCGCGTCCCATTTTGCTCCAGCTCAACCGAGAGTTTATAATCTTGGCCAACAAGAGGCCATTAAGCAAGCGGATGTGGTGACAGGTATGGTTTAAATTTATAGCAAGTCAATTTTTAAATACTTGTTATGCACGTGTTACCTTACCACTACTTGTTTAGGATTTGTTTTGATTTGTGAGAATCCGGCAAGAGCACTCTTTGATACGGGAGCTTCGCAATCCTTTTTGTCCGAAGGTTTCGTATCGTGCATTGGAGTACCTTCTTCGATGGCGAAGGACAACCTGGATGTGTTGTTACTGAATGGGTGTTCGATGCGCGTGGATAGAATCTGTGGCGTTAATATTCGTATCGGGAGTCAAGAGTTCCATTTGCAAGCATCGTTACTACCGCTGGTGGAGTTCGATGTGGTATTTGGCATGGACTGGCTCTCGGAGAAGCAAGCTTATATTGATTACGGTCGCAAGGAAGTCAAGTTGGGAACAGGTCGTGAGACGACTTTCACGGGCTTGAAAGGGTCGAGCAAGACTTTGATGTCTGCACTTCAATTGGTGAAGGCGGTTCATTCTAGAGCAGAGCTGTTTTTCACGCTAGTGGAGGTTGCAAAGCCTAAGCCTACAATGGATAGTATTTCAGTGGTAGCTGAGTACCCTGATGTGTTCCCTGCCGAACTTCCTGGAGCCCCACCTCAACGGGAGATAGATTTCACCATCGAGCTAGTACGAAGTGCTAAACCTGTGACACTCTCTCCGTATCGGCTAGCGTCTAAGGAAATGGCGGAGCTGAAGGTTCAACTGTGAAAGTTAGAGGATAGATCTTAACTTAAGCTGATTAGAGTTATAAAGATCACAGCACAAAAAAAGTAAAGACAAGAAGAGCAAGCAACTAGAAAAGAGACACAAGGATTTTATAGTGGTTCCCCAAATTTGGGTAGTCCACTCTTCTACCACCCTGGTAGGAATCCACTCAGATTTTTGATCAGGTGCCGGACACCAATGGATTTTGATCAGGTCCCCAAAAACCAAAACCTCAAGTATTTTGGAAGGAGACTTACAATCAGGAATCACTTTTGAAGGTAGATGACAACCCTTTGTACAGTAGGGGGTGAGAGAGTGATTTTGTCTTCTTTGTCAACAATCAGAGAGAAGACTTGTGGATATTGATGTTAGCAAACAGCTCCCCCTGAGATATTGAATGGTTCAGGAGAGATCTGCAGCTTTGCTTCGGGGTGATAGGTCTTCAAGGTGATTATGTCTCCAGCAAGCTTTTTAGACTGATATTGAATGGTTGTCTCTTGAAACCTAGAGCCAATGAAGAACACTGATGATTGTTCTGATTGATGTCGAGTTCTTTCTTCCCTTTTGTCAAGGGAGAAAGTTGTACTATATGTATGCGACTATCTGTTGCATCTCTTTATCCTTGGAAACCCTTCATGACGACTGTGCTCTGTATGTTAATTTTTTTGAATTCAAAACTTTTTGAATTCATTTGTCTTGATAACGGATGATGCATTCCCGAGAGTAGAAGATGCATTGGGAGTTCGTCCATAATTAATCTTTTGTAGCTGCCCGTTTGAACGGCTATTTTCACTGGAAATGTTGGTTGTAATTAATCCTCAATAAATTCTGCAAACTGTTACTAATTGCACAGAAATCGTCGACCTGAACTTTCGTCGAGTTCATCGATCGTCGACCTGAGTTCGACATTCGTCGAACTCAGCTGGATTCGTCGAGCTGAACTTCTGCTGACTTCGTCAAGCTGGACTTCTGCTGAATACGTCGACCTGAGTTTCTTGCTTGAGACCAGAGTTCGTCGACCAGAGTTCAAGGAATGAACTCAGAGTTCGTCGAATGGAGTTTGACGTTCGTCGACCTGATTTTCTACCTTTGTCTTAACTGCATTTCTTGGACTTCTTTTCTGCAATTTTGGAGAGTCCTTTTGAATGACCAATCCTGGAAATAATCCTATGACCCATGACTATACATGTTGGGTCAATCTAAGCAAACCTAGTAGTGATACTTGCCCAAATCAGAACTAGGGTTCCAACAATCTCCCTCTATTTGGGTAAGGACACTATTTACAGCAAAAGCAAATAAATAGCAAAGCAAAAAGAAAAATCTGCTTGATTTATATGATATTAGCAGATGTACATGGAAGCTTTGAAACAGAACAAATAATACAAGAACTAAATTACTGCAACTAGCCAAACCCCCCCCCCCCCCCCCATATACATGACCTTGCTCAAAATGTTCAGCCACTGATATCCTCTGTATTGGCTGGACTGAATTCTTTTCCTGCAGGAAATGTTAGGAGTTCTGGACCCAGATAACCTTGGGTCCTGGTTCTCTTTTATAGTGATTAGAAATAAAAGAATATTTTGGTTGTTCCTTGTAGCCAAGTGGATGATATTTCCTAAGAGGGATGATCCACTCAGTGAAAGGATTCCTAAAATGTTGACTTTGATTATGATCTGGAACTGAGTTAAAATTCCTGCTCTGAAATTTTGAGTTTGACGAATTAAAGTAATTTCGTCGAGCGGAGTTCGACGAATTAAAGTAATTTCATCGAGCGGAGTTCGACGAATGGTATTGAGATCGTCGATATCTGTTCAGAGAATAACTATCTGTATACCATTTTCGTCGTTCTCTGTTCGTCGAATGATTTCTATTTTGTCGAGCATAGATTCCAGAACAGTTGAGATTAAAATCTCTGTTCATAGTTCGTCGAGCAGCGTTCGACGAATAGTTTTGTTTTCGTCGAGCTCGGTTCGACGAATTATGTTGAACTAAAATTCTCTGAAGATTTTTTATTTTCTGAAGTATTTTCATTTATCACTTCTAATTTTTCTTTTAGTTTACTTGATTCTAAAATGCTTATTTTTTCAAAAGATTTTTGTAAATCTTGTTTAAGCTTTAAATTTTCAGAGGATAAAGTAATTATTTTTTCTCTGAGAAATTTTATTTCCTTTTCAGATTTAATTAAATCTTTACACATATTTTTAAAATCAGTGTTAAAATGATCTGATGAAAAATCAAGGGAAGAGATTACCTGATCCTCTTCTAATTCAGATTTTGATTCTTCATCTGATTCTGATTCTTCATCATTGCTTCTGCAAGAAGCATTTATTGCCATTTGGCAAAACTCTCTTGCTCTTTCTTCTTCATCATCTTCAGTTGTGCAAGATGAATCATCTGAGTCACTCCAAGATACGGCTTTAATTATTCCTTCTTTTGCTGATCCAGCAACCATTGCTGTGAGGGTGTCCCACATCTCTTTTGCAGATGAACATCCAGCAACCTCCTCAAAAATGTCATTAGACATTGATTGTGCTAGGATGTTCATGGCTTGTGCATCAGCAACCTTAAGCCTTTTCTAAGCATCTAAGTCTGCAGATTGTGTAATGGGAGCTGACAAAATTGAATTAAAAATGACTTCATCAACAGAGTTCATATAAAATCTAATCCTTGTCTTCTATAGTGCAAACTTATCTAGATTGCACATGGGCAATCTGGTGCTAGAAAAATCTATAATTTGTGTTATGATAAAAGTCAAGATTATTAAGATCTATCAAAGGATCTTTTTGGTTCAGGTGTTAGCCTGTACAACCAATTAACCTCTTAAGGTGTGGTAGTTTAACCAACCTCGCTTTGATACCAATTGAAAGTTAGAGGATAGATCTTAACTTAAGCTGATTAGAGTTATAAAGATCACAGCACAAAAAAAATAAAGACAAGAAGAGCAAGCAACTAGAAAAGAGACACAAGGATTTTATAGTGGTTCCCCAAATCTGGGTAGTCCCCTCTTCTACCACCCTGGTAGGAATCCACTCAGATTTTTGATCAGGTGCCTGACACCAATGGGTTTTGATCAGGTCCCCAAAAACCAAAACCTCAAGTCTTTTGGAAGGAGACTTGTAACCAGGAATCACTTTTGAAGGGAGATGACAACCCTTTGTACAGGAGGGGGTGAGAGAGTGATTTTGTCTTCTCTGTCAACAATCAGAGAGAAGACTTATGGATAATGATGTTAGCAAACAACTCCCCCTGAGATATTGAATGATTCAGGAGAGATCTGGAGCTTTGCTTCATGGTGATAGGTCTTCAAGGTGATGATGTCTCTAGCAAGCTTCTTAGACTGATATTGAATGGTTGTCTCTTGAAGCCTGGAGCCAATGAAGAACACTGATGATTGTTCTGATTGATGCCGAGTTCTTTCTTCCTTTTTGTCAAGGGAGAAAGCTGTACTGTATGTATGCGACTATCTGTTGCATCTCTATATCCTTGGAAACCCTTCACGGCGACTGTGCTCTGTATGTTAATTCTTTTGAATTCAAAACCTTTTGAATTCATTTGTCTTGATAACGGATGATGCATTCCCGAGAGTAGAAGCTGCATTTAGAGTTGATCCATAATTAATCTTCTGTAGCTGCCTGTTTGAACGACTATTTTTACTGGGAATGTTGACTGTAATTAATCCTCAATTAATTCTGCAAACTGTTACTGATTGCACAGAAATCGTCGACCTGAACTTTCGTCGAGTTCATCGATCGTCGACCTGAGTTCGACATTCGTCGAACTCAGCTGGATTCGTCGAGCTAAACTTCTGCTAACTTCGTCAAGCTGGACTTCTGCTGAATACGTCGACCTGAGTTTCTTTCTTGAGACCAGAGTTAGTCGACCAGAGTTCAAGGAATGAACTCAGAGTTCGTTGAACGGAGTTTGACGTTCGTCGACCTGATTTTCTGCCTTTGTCTTAACTGCATTTCTTGGACTTCTTTTCTGCAATTTTGGAGAGTCCTTCTGAATGACCAATCCTGGAAATAATCCTATGACCCATGACTATACATGTTGGGTCAATCTAAGCAAACCTAATAGTGATCCTTGCCCAAATCAGAACTAGGGTTCCAACAAAATGCAAGAGTTGTTGGAGCAGGGGTATGTGCATCCAAGTTCGTCGCCGTGGAGCGCACCGGTCCTCTTTGTTAAGAAGAAGGACGGAAGCTTGAGACTTTGTATTGATTATCGGGAGTTGAACAAGCTAACAGAGAAGAACAAGTACCTGATCCTAAGGATTGATGATCTGTTCGATCAGTTAGTCGGGTCAACGGTGTACTCGAAGTTGGATCTCAAGTCTGGATATTATCAGCTGAGGATAAGGGAGAGTGATATCCCCAAAATAGCTTTCAGTACGAGATACGGGCATTATGAGTTTACAGTCATGCCATCTGGGATGACGAATGCGCCGTCGGTGTTCATGGCTTTTATGAACAGGACTTTCAGGGAGTACCTAGAACACTTTGTGATCGTCTTCATCGATGACATTTTGGTGTACTCGCAAAGTGAGGATGATCACTTTAAGCATCTGCATTTGGTGTTGGAGATGCTGAGGAGGAATTAATTGTATGCCAAGTTCTCCAAATGCGAGTTTTGGTTGTCCTCAGTGGCGTTCCTTGGTCATATAGTAAGTGGAGAGGGCATTGCGGTGGATCCAGCGAAGATTATTGCGATACGAGAGTGGCTTGTGCTGTCTACGGTAGCGGAAGTTCGGAGTTTTCTGGGGCTTGCCAGCTATTACAGGCGCTTCGTGGAGAATTTCTTGCGGATAGCGTTACCCCTCACTACTTTGAAGAGGAAGGAGCAGAAGTTCGTTTGGACGCCGGAGTGCGCACGACCTTTTGAGGAGTTGAAGGGTCGGTTGACCACCACACCTGTGCTGAGTTCGCAGAGTGGGACCGAAGGTTTTGAGATCTATAGCAATGCTTCTAGCAATGGCTTGGGTTGTGTGCTGCTGCAGCATGGAAGTGCGATATAGTATGGCTCGAGACAGCTGAAAGTGCACGAGAGGAATTATCCGGTCCATGACTTGTAGTTAGTGACCGTGATTTTTTACTTTGAAGCTATTGAGGCACTACTTTTATGGTGTGAAAGTCGATATCTATACTGACCACAAGAGCCTGAAGTATTTGTTGGATCAGAAAGATCTGAACATGCGACAGCATAGATGGATGTAGTTCCTGGGGGACTATACTTTCAAGATCCATTATGTTCCTGGGAAAGGCAATGCGGTTGCGAATGCATTGAGTTGTCGGGACCCAGCTCAAGCCAATTGGCTGTTGGTCCATGACGAGCGGTTGGTTCGGGAGTTGGAGGCGTTGGAGATTTCTTGCGTAGACAAGCAGTCGAGTGCTGAAGCGCTATTTAACTGTACAGAAGTTCAGTATGACCTGGCTGATCGGATTCGGCAGGCTTTGGATGTGGATAGCAACATGAAGCAACTGATGATAGAGGCTTTGGATGGGTTAAATTCCCAATATGAGGTTGTAGATGGATTGCATTGGAAAGGCGGTCGTCTGTGCGTCCCAAATGTGGGCACTTTGCGGGTGAAATTGTTGTACGAGGCGTATCATACCAAGTACACGATTCTCCCGGGGAGCACGAAGATGTACCGTGATGTGAAGAAATTGTTCTGGTGGCCAGGACTGAAGAAGGATGTGGCACTGTACATGGCGAAGTGTCAAACATGTGCCTTAGTGAAGGTGGAGTGCCAAAAGCCGGGAGGATTCTTGAAGTCCTTGCCTATTCCGGAGTGAAAGTTCGACGACATTACTATGGACTTTGTGCACTGGTTGTCAAGGTCACAAAAGGGGAACAATGCCATTTTTATGGTCGTAGATTATCTAACGAAGGTGTCGCACTTCATTCCACATAGGATGGATGATCCAGTTTTGAAATTGGCAAAGCTGTATATGGATAATATTGTGTGGCTTCATGGTGTGCCCCGCAACATCGTGAGTGACCGAGATGGGCGGTTCACGTCCAATGATTGGAGACTGGTGTAGCAGATGTTGGGAACAAAGCTGAGTTTCAGTACGACCTTTCATCCTCAGACGGATGGTTAGACCGAGAGAGTCAATAGGACAATGGAAGACATGTTTCGCATGTGCGTCCTGGACTTTGGGAAGCAGTGGCAAGATCACCTATACTTGGTGGAATTCGCTTACAACAATTGCTACCAGGCGAGCATTAAAATGGCGCCCTTTGAGGCCCTTTATGGTAGAAGATGTCGCATGCCGTTGTCTTGTTTGGAAACGGGCGAGTCAAAGTTGTACAAGTGACAAGATTTGGAAGATGCTACTTCGTTGGTGTGAACCATTTGGGAAAGGTTGCTAATCAATCAGGACCGCCAAGCTAAGTACTATAATACCAAGCACAGGAACATGGAGTTCGCTATTGGCGACTCGGTGTACTTGAAGATCAAGTCGTTCAATGGTGTCTCGCGGGTGCGGCGCTTGAAGAAACTAAGCCCGAGATACCTTGGACCATTTGAGGTTCTGGAGCGGATTGGCGAAGCAGCATATCGGTTGAAGGTATTAGTGGAGCTTAGTGGTCTACACGATATATTCCATATGTCGGCGCTACGGAAGGCGGTTCAAGAGCCTTCGCATGTGATCACGGTGGATCAAGTGCCGGTGGATAATGGGTTGACGACGAAGGTCAAGCCCATTCGAATTGATTACTCAGAAGTGAAGCGACTACGCAACAAAGAGATCAGGATGGTCAAAGTCCGTTGGGACAACTATGGTCGGGAGGAGCTCTCGTTGGAGCGAGAGCAGACCATGCTTGAGGAGTACCCGGAGTTATTCCACTCAGATACCGTTTAAGTTTTGTGTTTATCTTTCCTTTATGTAATTTCGGGGACGAAATTCTTTTAAGAGGGAGAGAGTTGTAACACCCCGAAACTCAAAATAGCGACGGGAGGAATTTTGAGCCAAGTTTGGAATTTAGCAAGGGGCACACAGCCTGGGACACGGGCGTGCCCCAGGGCGTATCATGCTCGGGTCGACGATTTGGCCGAGAGGTCGACGAATTTTGGAGTCGACGATCGTCGAGCAGCGAACACGGCCTGAGACACGGGCGTGTCCCAGGCCATGTCCTTCACGGGATGAAGCCGGGATGTTTCTTTGGAGACACACGGTTTTGGAACACGGGCCCTGTCAGATAGACACAGGCGTGTCAAATGGGACACGCGCGTGTCCAAGACTCGTGTACTTCTCAGATTGGTGTTGGGCCTGTATCGATGGAGTAACACGACACTGAACACGGTCGTGTTCTGGATGACACAGACATGTCAAGTTTGACACGGGCGTGTCGGGTGCCCGTGTGATTTTCGGGACTTGTCGGTTTCGACGGCGAATGGGGAACACGGCCCTGGACACGGGCGTGTCACAGGCCGTGTTCGGCCCAGATTTTGCATTTCAACTCCGGATTGTGGCCGTCCGTTTCCTTATTTTGGGATCCGATGGCTGGGGGTTGTTCTTGCTTGGACATACCCGGGTTTATGGCTTTGAAAACCCCATTTCACTTGGGTTATTCTCTTTCTAATGTTTAGAGATAGGGGAGAGCAAGGAAGAAGAAAGGAGGCTAGATCCGGTCACCGGCGGAGCTTCGGGGCTCCAAATCGCAAGCCGACTTCGGATCTACGGAGGCGAGGAGATTGCGGTGCTTTTCATCTGCATACATTTCCATGGCACCAAAGGAAAAATGCTAGGGTAACAATTCTCATCCTAGGACATGTGAAGTCCTCTTTTCCTTTGCATAGGAAGCCCGCTCTCGCAAGTTTGCGGTAAGTTGAGGCGTTCCTTCGGGTAGACATGAATAGTCCCTGTTGTGTACATGTAGAGTCCGTAATTGAGAACAGATATAGGCATGATGTGTGAATCCTACCCGGACAAGTTGGTGTGGATCGGTGATGTTGCATTGCATGAATGGCAGGAGAAGACTCCGCGCGGATGGTTGTTTTTCTGGTTTTTCTACATGGTAGATTGCATCAGGGAGCCGTAGGGATTGACTCCAAGGTGCACCCAGAAAACTGGGTAGATGCTTGATTCTGCCAAACATGGTGGCCTGGGAGCCAACCTAAACATAATTAGGTTATGTGATGTGTGTAAACGATACGGGACTCGAGGAAGCTTGACCCACGCAGATGGCTTAAGTTGACATTGCGGTGTGAGCAACGTGTTAGGCGGAACCGTACCCGATCTATGTGGTTCGGTCAGATAGACCTAAGGCACATGGTACTCGCCGTTGGCATAGATGGAGGGCCTTAGGCAGTGTCCAGAAAGACCAAATGCTCACGAGATATTGTTGTCCAAGGGGCGGTGGTGAGTCAGCGGACTTTGACCGTGTTCACCGAGAATGTGCCCTGAGAGCACGGGGTGTGAGGCCGTACGTGCCCATGCTTGTGATGAAGTGTTTATTCACTATACTACTTGGTTATGCTAACAAAGCGCAAGGAAAGAGCATCGCCGCCCCGATTATGGGGGCGGGATCGTTATAATTTGGTCAGCATAGCTGACCGTTGCTTTTGTTTGTCATCGTTGCGGTGGATTGTCGCTTGCAGGTGTTGCGGAACCAAGCGCTAAATAGAGGGCTAAAGCCCAAGTTGCTGAGCCGGCCCTCGAAGGCCGAATTTTGAGTGTTTACTTGTTTATTCATGTGTGACCGGCCTGCGTGTCATGGTATGAAAGACACATTTTATTTGAGTAAATAATTGTAAGGCCTTAAGGTCATTGTACTTGTGTATTGTACTTCATTCCTATTGGGTTATGTAGTGGACATTCATGCTTGTGGCTGAGTTCTTTAATTTGCAACTTTTTATAATTTCTTTCGCTAGAATGACTCTGTGTAGGACGTTGATTATTAGTTGGATGGTATACCATTGAGTAGCCACCCAGTCTGTCTGTGGTATATGGCATCGGTCCTCGGCCGTACCTACTGTTATATGAAATGTGATGGATAGGGGGTGTTACAATGCAGGTCGCACCCACTGGCGAGCGACCAGGAAAGTTGTCACCTGATCGGCAGCCTGATGTTCGTGGCTTTGGGCGACCTGGAGGCAGGTCGCCTGGTGATGTGGCGGTCTATGTGAATGGCGATGCAAGTCCACCACAGTTGGTTGGTTGATCCACCTATTGTAATGTAGAGAACCAGGGTGCGGTTTGCTGATCAAACCGCGCGGCCTTCAGGGGCAGACTGAGGTAGCAGTCCGTGGCCCCTATAGAACAAGCAGCTGCTGCACGACCTGGGCGGTCAGACTGAGGAGACAGCCCTAGCCGCGCACCCTGAGCGGACAGAGAAGTCTGCCCGCCCATTCTTTGACTTGTCACGACCTCCAAGGGGAACCAGGAGCAGGTCGCGACTAGCAAGCAGGGCACCTTGGGAGGGATCGCCAATTTCTGACTTAACATAATCCCCGCACTTTTTTAAGTTCTGAAGGGAACTTCAAAAAAGTAGGAGACCCACAAAAATCATGATCCACCTCTCAGAAAAAGGAGGAGGCAAGGAAAGATATAACCTGACGTCTCTCCTTAGAAGTAATTTGCGAATGCTTATATTCTTCCTGTGGAGGAAAAGTTAAGGTAGGCAAAGAAGGGGGGTACATCTTGTGTGTACCTTAATTACTCTTGCAAAATGGAGAAGACTTGAGTGTCTTCCACTGAGCTCTACAAAACAAAAATGAGAGGAAGGCATGGAAGAATAATAACTTGCAAGTACCTGATGGAGGCTTGCAAGCACCTGTTATCATCTATAAAAGGAAGATTAAGATGTATACGTGAAGAGAAAAATATGTTGCAAGTAACTTAAGGGGACTTGAAAGCGTTTGCTGGTTTCTACAAAAGAAAAGTTAGAGTCAGATACGAAAGTAAAGTAATCTGCAAGTACCTGAAGGGAACTTGCAGGTATCTGCTAATCTCTGCAAAAGAGAAGTTAGAAGCAGATATGAAAATAAAGTGAGCTTGAAGTACCTGGATGGAACTTGCAGGTATCTGCTAATCTCTGCAAGAAAAGAGTTAGAAGCAGATATGTTATGAAAATAGGTTGCAAGTACCTGTGAAGAACTTGCAAACATCCGCTAATCTCTGCAAGAAAAGAGTTAGAAGCAGATATGAAAATAAAGTAAGCTGCAAGTACCTGGATGGAACTTGCAGGTATCTGCTAGTCTCTGCAAAAGGAAGAGTAAGAAGCAGATATGATATAATGAACTAAACCGCAAGTACCTAAATGGAACTTGTGAATGCTAACTGCTGATATGATAAGGTTGATGTGATCGAATAGTAGAATAAATGCCTGAAGAATTCTACTGATAACAGAATGAAGACCAAACCACGATAGTGATCTTTTTGCGATATTAGACATGACATCTTTAATATAAAGGCCAAATCAATAAGAAGAAAACATCTTAATCAGACTCCAACAGCAAGGATACTCAATCAAGGAGAGTCGGATTCATTAATCAATGATTGATACCATTAATGTTTGATAAGAGTAATAGAGAGCTTGTAAATCATCATCTGATAGAGCTTTATGTAAGCAATGCATATAAGATGAGTATAAACAAAATGACTGTTGTAAATCCTTTTGGTAGGTCAAATTTAAACTGTTAACCTGTGAATGAGACAATTGATAAAAAGAGGTCTATACACGGATATGACCACAAAAGGTCGGATGCTACCACAAGTGTTCGTTGTGGGCCTTATGCATCGCTTGCCCGAAAATGGTCATTTCAGGTATATTCCTACTTAAAGCGGGCTGGCCGCGCATCCTTAGGAAGGTCACAAACGAGAAAAACATAGGAAATCCTGAGAAGGATCGTTAGATACATTGCTCTCATGCCTTGACTTACAACATCGCTGATCAGTGAGACTAGATGCGCCAAGTGACTTTTAACATTGCTTGTCTGTGGAAAGATCAGCGGAGTTGTGGGCCTCGAAAAAGCATGGATTAAGAGTACCATAGAGTATTCGACTATTACAATCATGAGATGATCGAAGAGACAAGGCTACACTTGATCAGCATTGCTTGTCAAGCAAAGATCATCGTAACTATAATGCTTCCTTAACGGAGTACAACAGAGCTAACACATGGGACCTCCCTTGATCACTGCTTTATGTCAGATGCTGGCCAGGATCCGAAGTCCTGAAGTTCACCTTACAGATTGAGCGGCACCCACCGCACATATGCAAACACTCCCCGCAATATGTGGACATCGTGGCCTTAAACCCGAGAACAATTTATGGAAGGAAACAACAAGACTCAAGAATATCTCGGTGGTTCAGTGATCTCTTTGGCAAAGAGAAAACATAGGAAGAAGCATTCCAAAAAGGGAAATGTGTCAGTATGGGATCTCTGGCGTAAACTTTATTGAAATGCATGAAGGAACACTTAGAAGTGCTTTTAGAAAGAAAATGTTTGAAACATGTAAAGTGGAGTAAGAGTAACCGGAAATGATTGAGAGGGGCTTTGAGGAATTTGCGTTGTTCTCCTTCAGCTTAGAATAAGTCTCTAAGGGTCTTTGCACAGTCATTGTTGATGCTCTTGGTGCCATGAACGAAGTTCATGTCATTGATTTGGTTTCTCTCTTTCAAGCAGCAAGGAATATCTGCTACCACTTTCCCCTTGAATTTGGCAGATCCGAATGATCGTTATGCTGGAGCAGATGTTCGAATATACCTTGTTTCATCATCTGCTCTACTAGTTGCCAAAGAGCTCTGCATTCTTCCCTTGCATGACCCTTTCCTTTGTGATGTCCATAATATTGGTTAGGGTGGACGGTTTGGCTACCCGCAACCCAATTCATTTTAAGAGGACACTATCATTTTCCACCCAAGTCCTCGCAGCTTCAAGCCATAGCGAATGAAGGGCGGGGGCTTCTACTCGGAAGCATGTCTTGGTGCGTAACGGTTTGCAAGGGCGTCCGCATGGCATGATGTATGTGAGGTGTGAAGGGTAGAATGTGTGAAGGAAGCTTTGCACGATAGGAGTGGCATACACAATTGGAGCAGCGTGCGCGAAGCGCATGTTGGGCATAATATGTATGGGGCTTAGAGCACACAATTGTGGAATGCGTGCAATGAGTGTGCAGTGTAATGCCCCAAGTCTCTGTAGGAAGGAAAAGGAGTTACCGTGTGGTGGTAGGTTGATACCGCGCGGCGGTAGGTTGATACCATGAGGCGATAAAGTCAAGCATTGAGAGCGTCGAGGCATTAAGAGTGTCGAGAGCTTTGAGTTGACTTAACGCTTAGTCTACTGCATAGCGGTAGGTTGTTATTGCTTGATGTTAGCTAATTAATTGGCCGAGCTCTCGGGAAGTTAACACCCAGCGGTAAGGATACCGCAAGCGGAAGCTTTAGCAATTATTTTGGAAAAGCTCTCGGGTTTCTACCGCGCGGTGGTAGTAGCTGTCGCGCGGCGGTAGCAGAAGCGGTCGTATCGTAACTGTCACTATGTACCGCGAGGCATTAGCATCCTATCACTTGGCGCTAGTGAAGCTATAACGACGTGGACACGTGTCGTCCCGTGGTTGGAGGGCCTGGGTGGTGGCACGTGAAACGAGGCATTTATTGACGGTACCGCACGGTGGAAGCTAGTTACCGCGTGGCGGTAGAAGGTTTATAGTGTTGGTTTGGCCGGTTTCACTTCATTATTTTGGACTTGAGAAACTTGTGTTGGATGTTTGGATGATGAGAAACAGCGCAGGAGAAAGGAGATCTCATCTCCATTTGAGATTCAGAACTCGGATTCGCAAGGAGAGTTCGGATCTATGGAGGCAAAGCAGAAGCGGTCTGTTGATGCCAAAAATGTGCCTCTGTGAGATAGAGAGGTGTACATGTTCGAACCGGGATGCGGGGGTAAAAGGAGGTGAAGAGGACTGATGAGTAGTTATTTACTTTGAGTCGCGAGGGAAGAGGAGAGAAAGAGAGAAAGGGAGGAAGATAGAAGCTTGCATGCGGCGAGGCCAGACTTCGCCTACCATGACAAATGCCTCTCTTGTGGCGGGCTTTCCCTTGATTATAAACCTGTATTACAACTTAGGTCATGTTCCATTACATGGAAAAGTAAATACAGGACTACAAAAGGAAGCTGGCAGTTAGAGATTGGAGGTCGCCAGGCCGCACGGGTTGATCCCTCGAGTCGCCAGGTCGTGGAGGTTGATATCTCTGGTCGCCAGGTCGCCACCGAGAAGGCCAACCATCTGTGCGCGTTATCGTCGCGCGATATCTCTTATCACCCGACGATAGCCTCCTTGGTCGTCGAGGTCGCCTGAGTACTTCCCGCAGGTTCGGAGTGCAACTTGACTGAGAAAGCAAGGTCTATCAGCACGGGCTAATCATGGAGGTCACAGAGATCGCCCGAGACACTTGTAACTCGAGGCTGATAAAGGCAATTGTAATCGATTGTCACAACTCTTAGTCTCCCAGGTCACTGACAAACTGGATGTGAAGCAGTTTGAACAAACAACCTGCTGAGAAGCAGGAGCTCGTTATCTCCTAGTGATAGTCGCTATCTCCTAGCCATAACGACTTAAGAAGTATAGTCACTACCGAGCTGGAGAAGAGTGGTCCGCCTCTATGTAATTGTCTAGCCGCAAAATCTATTAGTGGAGACCGCCCGAACAGACTGTTAGACCGCTAGTAGAGTCGGCGGAGAGGAAAACATATCTGCAGGGTTTGCTATCATGGTTGCCCCTAGTTCCTCCTCTCTAAAGGAGAGGTGTGGGGACCTATTTATAGGAACGAGAAGGATCTTCTAGAAGCAGGACTTGATGACGTCACCGAAAATAGTCTAAGTGTGAGATGGGACTAAGTGCGAGATCGTCTCCTATACAGCAAACTGTGAAGGGATGTCTCCCCTGCTGGGTGAGCTGAAGGAGCAGGTCACCCCTACTAGGCGAACTGAGTTAGCAGGTCTCCCATGCTGGGCGAACTGAGGGAGTAGTTCTCCCCTACTGGGCAAACTGAGGGAGCTGGTGGCCCTTGTTGGGCGAACTAATGGAGTTGGTCGCCCCTGCTGGGCGAACTGAATTAGCTGGTCGCCCTGCCTGGTGAACTGAGGGATGAGGTCGCCCCTACTAGGCGAACTGAGAAGGCATCTGCCTCCTTCTATGCAAACTGAGGAAGACTGGGGTACTGATCACACCTGTAGGGAAAGAGAGTAAACACATGGTGATAACTGCTATCGTCAAGCTATGGTGCGGTTAACATGCAGCCTGAGCAAACAGACTTGGGAGTCTGCCTAAGAAGAGCTATCTCCTAGCGATACTAATATTTCCGGGTATCGTCGGGCGATAGTCTAGTTAGAAATCCTGTCTGCGCGACTAGATGTATGGTTGGCCGCAGACTCTCGGAATGGGCTGGAGGAGTCCACAACTTGCGTGCAAGCCGCCTTGGGGAGGATCGCCGATTTTTGGGTTAACATTATCCCCGTACTTTTTTAAGTTTGTAGGAAACTTCAGAAAAGTAGAGATAACCCCCGAAATTGTGATCTACCCCTCAGGGAACAAGTAGGAAAACAAAGGACAGAGGGAGATATATAGAACCTGATGTCTCTCCCTAAAGAGTCTGTATGTGCTTACTTTTTCCTTTGCAAAATAGAAGAGTCAGAGTAAGTGAAAATGTGTATCTTGTGTGTATCTGAATTGTTCTTGCAAAGCGAAGAATACTTGTGAGAGCCTTCTATTGAGTCTCTGCAAAACAAAGGTGAGAAGTAAAGAAGAATAATAACTTGCAAGTACTAGAAGGGAACTTGCAAGCAGCTGCTAGTCTATGCAAAAAGAAGAGAGAGAAGTAGATATAAAAGAAAAGTAACTTGCAAGTACCTGAAGGGAACTTGCAAATATCTGCTGATCTCTGCAAAAAGAAGAGTGAGAAGAAGATATGAAAGAAAAGTAACTTGTACATACCTGAAGGGAACTTGCAAATATCTAATGATCTCTGCAAAAACAAGAGTGAGAAACAGATATGAAAGAAAAGTAACTTGCATGTACCTGAAGGGAACTTGCAAATATCCACTGATCTTTGTAAAAAGAAGAGTGAGAAGCAGATATGAAAGAAAGGTAACTTCAAGTACCTGAAATGATCTTGCAAATATCTGCCGATCTCTGCAAAAAGAAGTGTGAGAAGCAGATATGAAAGAAAAGTAACTTGCAAGTACCTGAAGGAAACATGCAAATATCTACTGATCTCTGCAAAAAGAAGAGTGTGAAGCATATATGAAAGAAAAGTAACTTGCAAGTACCTCAAAGGTACTCGCAAATATTTTTTGATCTCTGCAAAAAAAGTGTGAGAAGCAGATATGAAATAAAAGTAACTTGCAAGTACCTGAAGGGAACTTGCAACTATCTGCTGATCTCTGCAAAAAGAAGAGTGAGAAGCAGATCTGGAAGAAAACTAACTTGCAAGTGCGTGAAGGGAACTTACAAATATCTGCTGATCTCTGCAAAAAGAAGATTGAGAAGCAGATATGGAAGAAAAGTAACTTGCAAGTACCTAAAGGGAACTTGCAAATATCTGCAGATCTCTACAAAAAGAAGAGTGGGAAGTACATATGAAAGAAAAGTAACTTGTAAGTACCTGAAGGAAACTTGCAAATATCTGCTGATCTCTGTAAAAAGAAGAGTGAGAAGTAGATATAAAAGAAAAGTAATTTGCAAGTACCACAAGGGAACTTGCAAATAATTGCTAATCTCACCAAAAAGAGTGAGAATCAGATATGAAATAAAAGTAACTTACAAGTACTTGAAGGAAACTCACAAATATCTACTTATCTCTGCAAAAAGAAGTGTGAGAAGCAGATATGAAAGAAAGATCTCTACAAAAGGAAGAGTGAGAAGCAGAAATGAAAGAAAGGTAACTAGCAAGTACCTGAAGGGAACTCGCAAATATTTGTTGATCGCTGCAAAAAGAAGAGTGAGAAGCAGATATGAAAGAAACATAACTTGCAAGTACCTGAAGGGAACTTGCAAATATTTGTTGATCTCTGCAAAAAGAAGAGTGAGAAGCAAATATGAAAGAAAAGTAACTTGCAAGTACCTAAAAGGAACTCTCCAATATTTGCTAATCTCTGTGAAACCCTACAAATCCCTTCAATAAATAACGATCAGAGTAGGTATATAGAATATAGCCAGGAGGACCAAAATAACTGCTTGAAGATTACGGACATAGGTAACCAAGCGGGCAGACATGTGGTGCCTTATTTTCCGCAATAAAATTGCCAGATTTGTATAGTTTAGCTGCTGACTAACTCGTCTTTGAAGAAAAAACCATTGTGAATTTATTGAACAAATTACAGTCTTAGGTGACTAAGTGGGCAGGTGCACGTCGGGCGCATTGCTTTCTCACAAGGTCACAAAAGTTGTAATCTTGGACTGGTTGGTCTTATGATACGAGAAACTAAGAATTATGATATTGTGATTTGAGAAATCAAGAATTATAACCTGCAAAAAACAGGAGCCACAGACTTATATGACCAGGCAGGCAGGTGCGTAGTGCATTTATTTCCTCGTGAAGGTCACATAAGTTGTAAACACAAGTAAAGAGAGGAGACACATCTCTACTAGAATAGAGAAGCTTTTTGGGCAACCACAGAAGTGGGTTTGATTGCCACAAAAGCTTTCGAGGACCACTAAAAAGTGGGTTCGATAGCCGAAAGTTTCCAAAACATAATCGATCATGCGAGCAATTGATGGAATGAGAAAACAAAAGCATGATTTGAAGGAGATTTGGTAAGGTACATTTTACCACTAATATATTTTGAAAGTAGCTTCAACAATGAGTGAGTACTCGATGTTGCTAGAGATAATTTTACCATGATGTTTTTAAGCGATATATTATCGTGA